>VYYI01001019.1:0-22911 GCA_021029175.1 Bilobella aurantiaca
CTCTCTCACGACGCTCTTCCACTCCAAACTGAGGATCCTCTACATGAGCACGGGAGTGGAGGTCAGAGGTCAAAGTGGGACGCTGCACAAGGTGGGTCCATCAATACTTGATTACATGTCCCACCGGGCCCCACCACTTTCACCCTTCCCAAGGCCACAGTTGGAACGCAAACATAATTTATAATTGAAGTTGCCTTTACCTTAATTAAAAAATCTCATCAACTTTTTTATTTCCTTGTTCCAATGTTTGTCAAACTTTTTAATTTCAATTTGAAAAAACTTTTGAAAGTATTTCAAAAGGCGATTGAAGAGAGGAAAATTAAAGGAATCACTGAACTTTCTCCACCTTTCCCTTCATCGTCAAATTTAAATTTACAGAAGGCCAGAACACGGGGAAAGCGGAGCAGCGTCATTGGCGGAGAGATGCTGGAAAGTGGCCAATCAGAGGCAGGAACGCAGGTCTTAGCACTAACATATAACATGAAAATTATACAGAGCCTTTCTTAATACCTTGGCACAAGTGGAGAAAGTCCTGAGAAAGTAGAACGTAGATCTCAGAAAAATTCTGAAATCAAAACAAACACATTTTTTCAAAAATTTGTACACCAAAATTTTGAAATTTTAAAATTTCTAAGTCCCCTTAAATTTCAGATTATGACTATCGAAAACAATAAACCAAAATGAAGCATAACGAGATCTATTTGAAAAAGACTTTTTTTGTGAAAAGCGTGTTTTCCCCTCTTGGTGAAGCTCTAAAACGCAACATTTCTTTTCTCCCCGGACTTTCTCTTTTTGTCCGGTATATAAAAAAGGCTCTGTACCTAGAGACGTGTTTTGAACAAAAGTCCTCTACAACACCTTTACACAACAATAGCAATTCCTCTAAAAACACTTTTCCACCTGTCAAGTCTTCGTTTAAACTTTCACTTTCCCAAAATAGCTGGAGAGAGGGAGAAAGGCCTGAAACAAAAAAATAATTGGGGAGAAACATGACGTAAAGTAGGACGACAGCATTTTTTAGTTTGGAATTTGTGTCCAATTATAAGAGAGTAGGAGGCTGAGAGAGGTAGGCGTAAGTGACAGGGATGCTTGATGCTTTAGATGGCAATATCGAGGAGGCATTCAATGCTCTGCTTTATTAATTTACTGGGCCGTAAACGAGAGGTAGCTTTTTTTAAACCCTTTGTTCAACTTTTGTTCTAAATTTTGAAAACGCTGGAAATGAGATTCGTTGCCCTAATCTGAGTCCTTTCTCTCAAACTTTCTCCATTGTGCTCCCCCGTCTAATTGCCCCTCTTCATAATTCCTAAGAACAAAAGTTTGGATTTACAATTTTAAAATTTACTATGATTAGAACCAGAAAACTTGTTCTAAATTTTTTTCAAAAAAGTTCTATTTAAAAAAGAAAAGTCTGTTTTGGCTCTGTTACAGTGCGGGAAGCGGGGGTTGAGCGACTACGTTGAGATTGGAGGCTCTGCTGGACTTGACACCTCTCAAATGAGCGTTGTCCAACAACTTTGTGGTCATGATCCGCAGCCAGGTAAACATAAAAACAACTTTCTCTTTTCAAAAAAAAAATTAAAAAAAGTTTTTTTTTTAAGTTTTAAAAAAGTTTGTTTTATGTTTTCTTTTAATAGACCCAATTTTCTTAGAATGTAAAACAACTTTCTCTTTTTGAAAGGTGAATACACGAGAATTTTTTGCGGAGTGACAACAATTCGCCTGGTGTCAAGCGGGCACTTCAGTAATAAAGTGGTGGCAGAAGTGCGGAAAACTGACTTCGAGGAACTGGACTTGGCGAATTATATCTGCGACTTCTAAAAGTGACCCTTGACCTCTGACCCTTGATCTTCTGACCTCTGACCCTTCAAATTGGGATTTTGTGGATTCTAGCGGAACATAATTGAAAATGAATGTAAAATACTCCTCAACTTCACAAATAGCCTCCATTTTGTTTTTAGCGTCATTCTAATTGTAAAACACTTAAAAATGTTAAGATTTTATCCTACTCTTTCGGAAAAAGTAAATTTAGTCAAAAGTTTTCATTCAACATTTCAAAAACAAAATTTCAGGATTCAGAAACGGTTTCATTTCCTTTTAATTGTACCGTGTGGTCATCTGCTAAATTTTAAAGTTGAAATTACGTTTACTTTACTCCTTGGCCATTCACGCCGACCGTCCGTCAAGGCACACAAGGGCAAGTTAGAGGTTGGAAAAAATTGGAATTCAAAAGTTTAATTTTAGCAAATGACCACACGGTACAACGTCAGTTGTCTAGAACTCAATTCCTACTTGTTTTAGTCCTTCGCCAACTTATTTAGAAAACACGTGTTATTGGAAAGTGGGTTAGGAAGTTATTGAACTCAACGGCATCTCATTACAGTTAAGATTTGGAAGGGCCCCGTTAGAGATGTGGCGAGGGCCCTTAAATTTGAGATGCAGGAAAGGAGGCCCTGGATCTATTTCGAGTAACTCGTTGTGCCTATATAAGGGCCCCTCTGAGGCACTTGGAGTACTTAAGAAAGCCAGTGTTTGGTGGCGTAATGGGATCCTCCGTATCAAGTGTCCTCTTCCTTGTCTTAATTAGCTTCTGCCTCACGCCTACCCAATCCAAAGAGGTCAAAATTCTCACCAAGAAAATTGACCCCAGAACTGCTGCTCTCTTCAAAAAAATACTGCCAGCATCACACGGTAAATTGCCAGTAAATCAATTGGTACTTAACAAATTCCTCAAGTTTTATAGCAACAAGTCAAACAAGCCCGTTCTGGGACAGGAGCACCCTTGAAGGGTACCTTTCAAGTTTCTAGACCTGTAGTTTCCATTTCACCATCTTTTGGTTGAACAACACATATATGTACGGAAATTTAAAATGAGGCCTAGACACTTGAAAATGTGGCCCTTAAGGGTACTCCTGTCTTTGGGCGCCCTTCGTTTCCTCTTGGCTAATGGTGATTTTTAAAGTAAGACTAAAACGCCGTTTGAAATTTTTTGAATTTTTTGTCAGTTCTGAAAACAAATTCTAGATTTTTCGTTCTATTTTTTTTCCTTCGTACGTAAGTTTTATATTGTTAAAATTTGTTTTGAAATCCATGTTTTTTTTAAATGTCTTTTAGCCTTGAAGCCTGGAAAATTCAGGGAAAAGAAATCTCTGTTTCGCGGAGGTTTGGAAGAAACGCTGCTTGACGGACCGGTGGTTGATGGTGGGGCGAATGGGCCCTTGATCAAGCGGCAGAGGCCCTTTCGCCCAAGGCCCCCTCGTCCTGGACAGGCGCATGTTGGTGGCTACGGATGTCGCCCTTGGTCCTGCGTCAATCGATGTCCCCTTGGCTGCGACAACCTCTGCTCAGCCAACGCCCAGTGCTACTGCTCATGCCCAGAAGATGAGGCAGTTTACGAATACTACGATCCACCGTCCCCCTTCTTCACAGAAGAAATTATAGCCTTTTGAAGTCCACTAGCCCTTTGTCCCTCGACCCGTGACTTAGAAAGGACCCTTCAAGGGCTTCAGTTCCAAAAATCGCTTATAATTTACTCATCAAGACCTTAGTTCTAGAAAATCGCTGATAACCAATAAATCATTTTTAGAAAATAATCGTGAAACACTATTTAAAACATTTCTATTCTAACTCTGCACTGTTCAAGTTAAGGCTTCTTTTTTCGTCGCTTTGACTTCTTAGATCGCTGCGACTTGCCCTCCTCAGACGCTGTTGCCATCACTTCAATTTCAAATTCGCTCAAATTCCTATTGCCTAGCATCAGCTCTTGTCCAGCCATGTACACAGCGTCAGGGTCTTCAAAAAGAAAGACGTCACCTTGTCTCGGCTCAACAGCGTCCACCTATGGAACAATTTTCAAAATTTTGAAATTTTTCAAAAATTACTTTCAAAATTTCAAATTTCTGCCCGAATTTGAAATTTAAAAAACTGTAACTTGAAACTGTATAGGGCACAACCAAGAATTCAGTGGAGTCTTCCACGATGTAGCCTAATCGCTTCAAGCGATCGACCTTGACGTTGCGTAAATGCCAGATCATGAGCCATATTTCGTATGGGACGAGGATGAGGGAAAAACCCCAGATGAGGTAGAGGTCATACGTGTAAAGGTCACTGTCGTCCACGTGACTTGGATCAGAATCAGCGTCGTTGACAGATCGCTGCTGCTTTGAAGCGGGTTCTGGAGGGACGTAGTGCTGGTGCGTGATGTTGTCGTAAGCTAAGGGTTGGTAGATGACAATCAGCGCTAAGACGATCCATGTCACCAAAAACGTGAATCCACAGACTATGTATCGCTGCAACGTAATTAAAAACAATGATCGATTATCTTTTTTTTTAGAAATCGCTGTTTTTTTTTCAGAAATCGCTGTTTTCCTCACAAGGGGAAACTAAAACTCACACAGCAAGCGGCTAGAAGCATTGTACAGTATAGTACTGCATGGAGGAGGAAGAGGCCAGATGAAATCGCTGATGAGAAGACTAAAAGTTGTTGTTAATGCAATTAGTTAATTGCTCATAATTAACTAATGTGCATTTAAGCGTTCTCCGTTACATGCTTGACGAATATGTTCCAGCTCAAGTTCTAGTTTACGCTCATGCGCATCGTCTTTGTCTTCCAGCCACTCAGACCCGCGTGGAACTGCGCCCGCTCTCGAGCGTACTTTGAATACGCTACGATAGCGCTTCTTGGTCTCCAACCAGTACATTGTGCCGTAGGTCAGGAATAAGATCTAGAGCAGAAAAATATTAAAAATCAGCGCTAAATTGGCTGTTCAAATACTGTTCGGATGCTGTTCAAATACTGCTCAAATCATTTTCAGAAATACAATTTTTAGACTGGAGATGAGCAGAAGACCAATTTTTGGGGACGGGCGACACCTCCGCGTGCAAAAGATGTTGTTTCCCTCGACGCATGCGCAGGGGTTGGCCCTCCAAAAGAATGTGCAGCAGCACACGGACCAGCGCTGCAAGCGCCATTTCCAGCGTCGCTTCAGTTCTTTTTTTGGATCCTCGGCAGCGATTTCAGCGTCCTCTAACCCGTCAAAATCGTCCTCTTCCTCCTTATTTTGTGGAAGAAAGTCAATGTTACAGGGCTCATCCCTGTCACAGAATAAAATATTGTGCTCACAACACTTCCAGTGCCTCCAAAAACACATAACTCTCAATTTACGCTGATTTTTTTAGAAATTGCACTAATTGCAATTTCAATTGCAATTAGCAATTGAATTTCAAATTATTGAAAATAATTTTATTTTCATAAAATAAAAAAACTTTTGGATCTATTTTTTTTTTTCAAAAAACGTATAGATTTCCTATCCTTATTTGAAAAATATCAGTTTTTAAAAAGCAGCTTTAGAAATTCTAAATTAGAATCTTGATTTTAAAAAAGATGAAAGCAACTTGAAATCTTTTGTTTGTCTTTGGATTCACGAGAGCAATCAACAGAGATGAGTCCTGGGCAACTTGAAACTATAAAAGGAAAAATCACGTGACCTTGAGAAGGGCACAGATGAAGCGCTTTCTCCGGAAGTTAATGAACAGGACGCTTATTCGAGGGCGCATATTTTCCATTTATTAAACGAATTGTTATGAATTTTGCATTTATGGTTTGGGGACGAGATTAAAAATGCGGTGAAAGTAGAAGTGAAATTGGATTTTTTTTCTCTGTTTCGAAGCAGCAGGAGCATGAAATTTCGCAAATCACTTTTCTCCTCCTTTTCTTTTCAATCCCATTTGTGCCTCTGCATAAATTGAATTTACCAAGAAAAATTCTCTCTTTTTAAAAAAAACTTTTTCTAAAACCTAAAAATAGAGCAGTGAAATTATTTGAACAAGAATTTAACCTAGAGAAAACGTCAGAAAGAAAAAAGCAAAGAGAAAGCTGGAGAAAGTTAAAAAATGCTTAAGAAGTTATGAAAGTAAGAATAGCAAAAAATCTAAAAAATTTGATTTTTACATTTAATATTAATTAAAATACATTTTCAAGATATTATAAATTGAGACAAACAAAAGCATTCAACGATCAATGGGTAACCAGCCCGCACTTTTTACTTCATGCTTTAAAAATTTAATTGTCAATTAAGTTAACTAGAAGACATTTGGAAATTAATAACAATTATAAAGTTAGTTAAGTGCTTTTACACGTTGTAAATAGGACCACTTCAAAAGGCAGCGAGAGTCTAGGTAGTTGTGCATTTGGGTTTTGTGCAGTTGAGGCAAGAGTAATGGTTATGCGATAGAGCACTTAAGAAGTACGAGTACTTAAGTAACAAATAGTTAAATTAATTAAATGTAATAGTTAAATTATTTAAATGTTGTACATAGCACCATACAAAATTTGGTTGGAGTAAACGTTTAGTTTTGGAAATTAGTTTCGAAGTGGATCTCTCTGGCTTTGTGGCTGTCGGGGAAGGACGAGAGTCCACGACAAGAAGCACGGGTCAAAGGTCAAGGACCGCTTGTGTTCAAAGGTCAATGACCTTTAATTTCGGTGACCCTTAAACGCTTTCAGTGTCAGCGTATGGTTCACCCTCCTTGTTCCGACCTAAACGGGCTCCGACGTATGCCTCCAAATCTTGGTCATCTCGTTTTGCATAAATTCTATTGAGAATGATGAGGAAGATCCCAATCACCAAGCAAATAATACCAGTACCTAAAGTGAAAGCAGTAAAAAAAACTTTCTAAATTTCTTTCTTGTATCTGGAGACAATTTGGAGAAAGTTGTTTGAATTAAAAATTTAGAAAACAATTTAGAAAGCAATTAAGAATTTAAAGCAACAGCGAACACTTTTTACATTTCTCAATTTTTGATGAAAATTTACAGAAACTTTCTCTTTTTTGTTTTGGCAATAAAAAAGGCTCTGTATAATTTTGGTGGATAAAAAAAACCAAGCTAAAAACATTTAATTTTGTCTTCGGTTTCTAACCAATGAGTTCCGCCATTTCGCTGGGCGACTGCTCCGTGAGCAGCGTAGCCAATCCGAGGAGGACGCCAATCAAAGTAAAAATGGTACCGATATGGAGCATTGTGATTGTGCCCATCACCTGTAAGGGTCAAATCAAGGTCAAAGGTCATGGTCAAGGGTCATGTCAAGGTCCCATGTGGCCTTACCTTGTTTGCGGTGGTGGGTTCCTGTGCGAGATACGACTGGAGGGAAGAGTCTGAGGTGGAGGTGGTGGGGGCCCTTCGTCTACTCCGTCCACTGCTGCTGCTGCTGAAGGCGCGCTTCTTCCGCTGGCGCTTGATCGCCAGCGCACTGTGCACCGTCACTCCATGCATCTTGGTCCGCCGAAACGCTTAACTAAGCAGTGGGTTTGTCAACTGGCCGATTTCACTGGCCAATCAGCGATCGAGGAGAGGACAGGACATGGTTCTTGGGTGGTCGCCAAGAGTGGAGTGAGGTGCGAAGTGGCTGGAAGGGAGAAAACAAAGGGCAAGACGCAGCTTCCTCGACGCAGTGCTGGAATAATCAATACGCCAAAAGCACTTCATCTGTGCTCAATTCCAACAGCTGCTTCCTATTTCACTGCTTTCGAATTCCACCACCTTCCAGGCCCCATTCCAGCCATTCAGCGCACATGTCATTCCAGCCACATTTCCATTCTCAGCGCCACATCTCCATTTGTCTCTATTACTTCCCCCAAGATATTCATTTCTTTTAATATAACCCTAACACTAAAAAGGTTTTAAATGAGGTGCCAAACCAGCCCGTCATACGACAGAACAATTTTAAATTTTATCCTAATTCGGGCTTGATTGGTTAGTTTTAAATGCAATTCATGTTTAGCAGCAAAGGACCACTGCCGCGCACCACTCCGTTTGAAATTTGAAAACAAAAAATACGATTTTTATTATTAAAACCTAAAATGCTCATACCTAACATTGAGTCATATGAGCTGCATACAAGCGTTTTGTGTTTGATGCTGCCTGCAAGTCACGCACACATCATAGCAGTCTTTCGCTTTTATTGTATGACAGTGAAGAGGTAAAGTTATTCATTAAAAATATAGAAGCAAAAATTAAAACAAAATTGTTAAAAATTTTCGCAAAAAGCGGAAGAAAGCATAAAAATTCGAGAAACTTTATGAAACAAAACGAGAAATGTTGTTAAAATTAATGAGGATTGACTTAATTGGCAGTTAAATATTTTTTGGATTCAGGTTGTTCAAGAAGGGGAGAATTAATTGTAAAGGTTATTTAATTAACGAGAGAGATAATTAAAAGAAGACAATTAGTTAAATGAGCTTTTGATCTCTTTGTTTTTTTCCTGTCTCTTGAACTTTCATCTTGATCTCTTGAAGTGCTTTTTTTATTGCGCGTCCCTTCTGCTGAGATTATCGATCCAATCTCTGCCTGGATACTGAGCACTTGAGAATAAAGGGCCTCCTTTCTCCAGCATAAATATCACTTTCTCCAGCACAAATATAGGAGACTTTCTCCAGTAAAAAAAAACATTTTCTCCAGCACCAAACACGGCACGTTCTCCAGGAGAAAGTAAAAATCAAATGTTCCTAATTACTGGAATCTAAGGGCCCCACAGCTGCCCCACTTTCATTTACTTCGCAAGGACCCGATGGGCACTTCAAGGACCCTCTTTTCCTTCTGCACCTCCTTCTGGCTTCTGTCAGTCCTCGAAGCCTGTCTCCAGTCTGACGGTGTCAAGAAGGAGCCTGGGCTACTTTGTCCAGACCTCTATCCCCTGGACACATTTCCACCCAAAGCGCCGCTCCTCCCCGATATCTTTACCGTGTCCATAGAAACGATATACTTGAAGGTAAGGGGGGCCCTTAAGGGTCCCCAGGATTTTCTCCATCTCCAGTTATTTTTTACTAATTCTGCACGTCCTGGAATTTCTCCAGGAAAAGCGCCGGCAACTCTGGAAGTTGCACGTTGACCGAACGGAGAAGATCGTTGTGCACAAGTTGGACATTCCGTCGAAGGAGGAGCGATTTGATTGGTTCTACGCCAAGATCCTAAGGGACTTCCGCTCAGGGCTCGAATTCCGCATCTCGAAGGGGAAGGAGGGGCCTGACTGCATCGTCGAGCCAATCAACAACGAGTTCGAACTGACGTCACACAATCTCAAGCGATTCATCCTCGAGCACGCCAAACTCCTTCTCAACTTTGACCCATCGTTTGTCAATTACTGGGGAAAGGTGAGTCAGTCAAAAATCAGCGATTTCTCAACCTTAAATTCTTGTTTTGCGCTGATCAGCGATCGATTCGAAACTTGGAGGCTGATATTTGGCTCCACGAGAGCTTGGGAGAATTTGTGTCGGAGTTCGGATTCACTAACGATTCCAGTCTCCCGGTGTCCGTGGCGACGTTCTCAAGGGAAGCCAAGCCGCAGCTCGTCGCCATCTCGAACGTTTTTGCCGATACTTCGGAGACCATTGGCGACATGCTGGAAGCGTCACCCAAGTCCAGCGGTCACCCGGACGTGAGCGAGTGTCTCGATCAGACGCCCCTCCTCCTCAGAATCATCCTCCAGGGTAAGACTCCGCCTTTCTCTTTCCTAAGCTCCGCCTACAATAATCAAGTCGACCTATCAAATTCACCCGATTCTCAATTGCAGCGCCCTATGCCAAGCTCAAAGGCGGAGCGTATCAGATCGAGTCCATTCGACGAGCCGTTGCGGGTTTGGCCGGGATCTCGCTTCTTAGGGTGACTGACTTGGCTGTGAGATGAAATTATAAAAAATTCAGCGATTTTCAGCGCTGCTTAAAAAATCGTTGTTCTATAGTTGAGCGAGTGGAGCGGCGGGTTGTCAGCGTTCTGGTTCTCCCTTCGCCAAATCCTCCACTTCCAGGAACTGTCCTCCTCCAACAACTCCCAGACAATCGTCTACCGATCTTTTACCGAAGCATACCGAATCCTGAGGGATGTCACCAATCGTCACGATGTCACGCTTCGGGTGGACCTCAACAACGAAAGGAATGAACATATGGTAACTGTCACTTCCATCCGAATGTCACCTCGGATGCCAAACAAGACATGAGAACCCTTAAGGGACCTCAAGTTACTAGGCATCAATTTTCAATTTCAGGCGTCTTTTCGCTGAGTAGCTCACTTAAACCGATTAGTCGAACCATCAGGCCTAGAAACTTGAGGTCCCTTAAGGGTACTCCTGTCCTAAGACGGGCAACCTTGAAAATTCTTTAAAAACACTTCTTCACGTTTAGCTCGTGTCTCTTCAACGGGGGTCCCTCGTGTCAATTCCAAGGGCCCTTCACCCTTCACTGGGACGAAATACTCGAGGAAAACTGATGTCTGCCGGTAGAGCGCAGTACACTTCCGGTAAGCGACTCAACTCGACGCTGATTCTCAGCAGCGATGAGCTCTGCTAATGATCATTTACTATTTTCAGGGGCTGTGGCAGGGTTGGGATTGGCGATGGCGGTGTTGGGACTCGCAGTCGGTAAGTACTTGGCCATTAAGACTTAAAATTAGCTAAATTAACAAACTGAATTAATTGACTTAATTAATAGGTCTCCTTCTTGGATTCATTCTGTGGAACGAGGCTGGGCGCTTGCGTCAATGGAGACATGGTCCAATTCCATATGGTCTGGAAACGTAAACTATGGATTTCCAGGGGTCAATCTCAATTGAAGAGGTCAACTTCCAGCTCAACCAATCAGGTCAAATTTAGGTATAAAAAAAAACCTAAAGGTTAACCTAGGGACGGCCGGTTATTTTAGAACGCACTCCAACGAAAACTGAACCAATCATCAACTACTCAATCAACTTACGAGATCATTTCTGCCAACTTTACAAAAAAAAAAAACCTAGAGATTTCTAGCTAATAAGTTATATTATATTATTGTAATGTAGTTTAATAAAAATTGTGTGCTAAAGGTAAAAAGAATCTCAACAACATATTTACTATTTATAATTCTATAACTCCAAAAATGTAGTAAGGATTTTTTTTGATGACTTACGAGCTAAACAAGAATAGTTCTCGAAATATGGAAGTGAACGCTATGAAAGAGAAGGTCATGCAAAAACCTCCAATTTTTTTTTTAAACAAGTGTGATTTTCTAAGGTGGTGGCTTTTGTGCGTCGTCCCATAACTAAAATGTGTAGGTGGTATTTTGAATAAAATAAATCTGTAAATGTCCAAAAGGGTAAGATTGCTCAGGGGGTATTCGTGGGGGCCCTTATACTGTAAACTTGAATTCATGCTCATCTGTCTCGGGAGCGTGGAGGTCAAGGTAGTCTTCCTCGAACTCCAGAGTCTCTTCGTACCAGGAGCGATTGGCGATCCCGGAAGGAGACACTTTCTCGTCTTCACCTTTGACCTCGAGAACCGTTTGATTTTGATCCGTGTCTTCCGCTTCCGAGAAGAAGCAGCCGTCACCCTCTCCGAAAACTGAGGAAGAGGTCGAAGTGGACTCTCCAGTTGACGAGAAGGATTCGTTAGGGTTCCGACGGCCGCCGCGAAGTATCTTCGCTGCCTCTGCTTCCTCGGGATCAGCGTTCCAGAGATGTAGATTACAGCGCCAAAGGCGGATGAGACCGTCCCAGGCACGGCGACTGTACTTGCGATTGATGTTCGGAGTCCGGGGATGATTGGGAAGGCGGTCATCTCTGCAAGGAATTTAGCAAAAATATTTTTCAGTAATATTTTATATTCATTTGTAAACGAAACTTTTTCAGTAACATTTTCATAGTAAAACAATTAAAAGACGAAACATGAAACCTATAGTTATCATGAACATTCTCATGTTAAAACTGTAAAATTAAATATTTATTAAAGAGCGACGAAACTTTTTCAGTAAAATTTTTGTGCTGAACTAAAACTGTTTAAAAGACGGATGTTTTCCTTAACATTTTCATTCGAAAAGTACGAAACTCTTTCAGTAAAATTTTCATGCTGAAAACGAAACGAGAATCCTTGGTCATATTGAAGCAACATAACATAATATTTAGTACGTTCATTAAAAACCATTCAACGATTATTCAATGCAAATACATGAATGGTGAAGGTTAAGGAATCGCCATTAACATTGGTTTTTTGCTGATGGACTCAGACAATCTGTAGCAGTCGCTAATTTTGCAAAAATTGAAAACTTAAGAATTTGCAGTATCTGCAAAATGTGACATACGAACCTTTGGGAAATCATTTTGTCTTTGTGAGCGAATTCAATTAGAATGAAGAGTTAAGGTGAATCTATTACTCATCACCGCGAATACTATTTATTGCAATTTACAATCATAAACCCTGGAAATATACAACGACTCTAATGTGCAAGCGCAAGCGATACTCACCTTGGAATCGCTTCCCTGTACTGTTTGTACTCTGGCGTCGCTTTTCCGTACTCAATCTGTTTATATCTTCTGGAAATGACGTTGGCGTCAGTCTCTCTAGGAAAGGCACTGCTCCCTTGACCAAAGTCCTTTCGTCCTGGACGATGGTCCGGCCCAAGAGTCGCCATATGAAAGATGTCACCAACGCGCATTGACACTGGAGCCTTGCGACGAACCGCTTTTCCTTCGTCATTCTCAGCCTCCTCTGAAAATTGGTCATGATCTTCCGGAAGTTCCAGTTTGATTTCCTCTTTAATCAAAACCTTCTCAACTTCGTCCTCTTCCATTTTTTGCCTCTTGGACGGACTTGGTTTCACGGTCAAGGCTGTTGCTTTGGACGGACTCAATGCCATGGTAGCCATTGCTGTGACTATGTCACTATTGGTCCTTCAGTCGTCACGATGCAATTTGCTGATTTCTGACGACGAGTGGCCCGATGTCACCTCCAGCTGTTTTTGCAGTGGCAGGGCGTAATTCTATTTTCTAATCTGAAGCCCCGCCGCTAATTGAGATCTTTACCAATTAACCAATTCCCAATTAGTATCCCTTAATCAAGGCAATCAATTGGTTCTTTTTACTTATCAATTTATGATTAAGTTAATTACTTACATATTGACGATTTGTTTTCTCTTTTTCACGATCCTTGATTCGTGAATTTTGTATCTGCACCGATCAGATGCGAATTGACAAGATATCGATGGGTTGTTTCCAGGAGGTTGACTATCGCATGTCAATTAGTTGACCTTTAATTAATGAAAGGTCAGAGGTCACGAGACCACTTCACGATGTCCACTTCACACTTCAAAAAAACCTCTCCCACTGAACCTGATTTGAATAATTTGCATTATTGCATTGTGCTTGTGACCGAATTTGATTTTGCTGGGTTTATCCTCCCTCCAAAAATATTTCATTTTGGCGCGTTTTTTTCAAAGGTGGCATCCACTCAAGGAGCACTCAAGATCAGAGAAAGCGACGCCGGAACTTTCACTTCACATTTAAACATTCTTCACTTCTGCAAGTCAAAGCGCTTGAGTGTGTAATTGCAATTAAAGTAATTGCTATTTAATTACAATTAAAGTGAATCACCTTTTCTCTGGTTATTACTCAAAATGATGTGGAAAGAGTGGGTGGGATGGATGATACTGAAAAAAATTATGGTAGTAATTAATTGATGTAATTGATGACGCGGAAGAGAGGAGTGATGGGAATTGGAGTAGACTGGAAGATCAAGTTCACAAGATCCAATTCCCACACATCGAATAAATCAGCGCTTGCATAAATTGTGGATTTGCTAATTTGCATAAACGCTGATTTCGAGGGTTGACAATGTTAAGGGCTGGAAGGGGTGAGAGGGTGCAGAAGGTTCTGGACCACTTGGCACTGCTCCAAGTCACTCGGACGCCGACAGTCGCACAAGGAACAATTAACGCACTCAACTATTTCTTAATCAGATTTCAACAGCCAATCGGAAAGCACTTAACTGGTTCGTAATCAGATTTCAACAACTAACTGGAGCACATTTAACTGATTGCTTAGATTTCAAGATCAAATTGTAATGTAATTAAGCAATTGCATTATAAGATTTTAAGAGACAATTGCAACGACGACGCATTTGACGGATTTCAAGATTTTGGATTTCAAGGGTAAATTGCAAAACAGGCGCCTAATTAGCAGCGTTCCTGCCAAAGGGTCAAGCACGAATGGATTTCGCACTGCCAAAAACGTTTCTCTTCCTCTGCCTCGTCCAAGCCATGTCATCGACGCACTTGACGAGACCTGCGCCACGCCGAAGCGTTAGACTACCAGTTAGAGAGGAATCAGCGTCAATCAGCGGCGCTGATTTTGAGCGGAGTTGGACAGACTCTGGAAAGCGACCTCCTCCGACCTATCTGAACTTGGTCTTTGACCACTTGACCTCGGGTCAAGTGGTCATGTCCACTTCAAAGGACGAAGGTCAAAGGACGCTGCTACGAAGCCTCCTTCCATCAAAATTACGTCGTAAGCCAAAATTTAATTTGAAACAACTAATTAAAACTTTCGCTTTTTCATCAAAGAAACCTACAATTTTTTATGTGGCATGAAAATGTGCGGACGCTCTGTACAATGTAAACAAATTGAAACAAACGACAATTTAGCGCTGACCACAAGAAGCGCTTGCATAAGCAAAAAAGTTGTAAAAATTGCTGCATCAAAACTATGTTTCATTTTAAAGCGTGACATTAGCGGAACGATTACGTCTGTAATGTCGTGATAAAATGACAACTTGTTTACAGGCGGCACAGCTCTCTACAATTGCAGTTCCATTGAAATGGGCCTGGAAGACCTCCATTCGATTCAACTTCTGTTTACGCTTCGACCGGAAGCCATTTTCTCTCCAGCTCATCTCAACCTCCATCTAACAGCCAATCAGACGCAAGAGGTTCGAACACGTGTCAATAAGCTTAATTTTTTCTAAACAACATTTTTCAACCACTTTGTATTTAAATTTATACTTTTTTGTTTTAAAGTACCACACAGAACATTTCCTCTGGACAAGAACCCGCCAGTTCTACGCCGTCAACCTCACGCGCTTCATTCGTTGCCTTAAGGGCCCCCTAGGCACGCTCCAACTTGATATGACCTTCTTCAACGCCTCCCAAAATGAAGTCCCACTTGACCTTTTATTTGACCTCGATGAAAATGGGCCCTTTCTCCTCATCCATCAGTCCCCGCTGCAAATTCCAAATGAAGAAGCCCTTAAAGCCTCATCGCTGCAAAGGCGGAAGCGCTCTGTTCCAGAGCAGTCTCTAGCGTCATCACGAGGTCGAAGGTCACGAAGTCGACAATTCCAAACGACTCCAGATTCGACAATATGTCGCCGAGCCGAGTGGCTCGTGAAACCGAGCGACATTGGGCTGGACGACATCGTAGCCCCGCCCTTCCTCGACCTTGGCTTCTGCACTGGAAAGTGTCCCTTTCCCCTTCTCAACGAAGTTTTCAACTTCACTCTTCACTCATATTTTATCGACCGACACAGGTACTGGCAGCATTAAAAAAAAAACATTTTTAAAAAAAATTTTAATTCGTTTTCTAAAAAATTCTTTAAAAAAACTGTTCTAAATTAGAATTCTAGAAGGGCTGGCCACTCCAGAACAACTGCCAGGATCCAGTTGCGTGGCAGTATCCTATCAGCCGCTGATGGTCATGGAGGGCGGAGCCTACGGTCACATCGTGGCCATTCACCCAAACGCCCTCGTACAATCATGTGGCTGCAGATACTGAAGGAATACTTTTATTCGAATCAAGAACAGGCCTCAAAGGGCTTCAATGTCCCAACTCTGGGACACTTTCTATACATGGGTGACCCTTAAGGTCCTTTGGTTAAAAAGAAGGGCCCTGTGACATGATTTAAGGTAAGAGGGCCTAGGTTGGAGGCAGTTTCTTCAAAAGGGGGCCCTTAAGGTCCTCCTAGTATTACTGTAGCTGAGGTCCGTGTCAAATGATATTTTGCGGAGGCGGGTGACCTCCGAATTGTCCAGGGCTCATGATCCCTTGCATTTGCGGACGAACCATCTGTCCTCCCATCTGTAAAAGTGTAAAAAGAAGAAGAAGCATTTTTGTTAAGTTGGCTGGTACCAGTTCTCCCCAGTATTTTAGTTAACGAATTGTTAACTTATTTAATTGTAATTAGGTCAATGTAATTAGTTAATTGTCGTTAATTTATTAAAAACCTTACACTTACATTTCCGTGAGGGATATTTTGATTGATTTGGTGCTGCTGCTCCATGGGAAGTGTGAAATTGGCAATGACGTCTTGTACTGTCGGAAAGAGGCTGCAGTCCATTCCCATTGTGGGGAAGGTGAGTTCTGTAAATCGCTTGATATGGTGGGACAGCGCTGCGCAGTCTTGAGGTACTGGCCAATTTCGCTTCTCCGCCAATTGCGTACAGTTGCTTCCCATGTCGTGGACGAGCGGAGCCACCACAAACGTTTCCTTGTCTGTCCCACTTGGTGGCTCCGCCCCTTCCGTCTCCATCGGAACCACTTCCGTCTGAACTTTGGTCAACAGCAGCTAAAATCAGCGTCAAATTGCATGAAATACTTTCTCATTAAATGTTGCAAATTCAGCGTTTTTCACTGGTTTGAATATGTCAAAAACTTACGTATATAAGAAACTTCGCTTGAGAGATAACAACGGCCGGCATCCCTACACACAAAAACACAGTTTAGAATTTGAGTTTAGAAAAGTGGTCAGTAAACTTCAAAATTTCAGAATGATAGCCTGCTTAAACTTGCTTAACTTTCTTGAACTTGCTTGAATTATGCTTAATTTTACCTGGAGCGATAATAGGGAGCGCTGCAGGAGGAACAGTGAGACATAATTGTGGTAGCCAGTGCCATCCCTGCTGCTCCACAATTGAGGGAACGAGTTGAAGGCGTATGATTTGAACCAAGTCCCGAATGACCCTTGGAGGGAGGGAGATCATGCGTGCAAAGGCCGCTAAGCCGTTGGGCCGAAACGGCGGCCGAACCACTTTCGAAGCGAAAAACGTCTCCAGCAACTGCACCTCCTCAGCGCTCCACTGGAACGTTTCGGGAAGCGGCGTTATTTTGAGATGCAGCGATTGGAAGTTCGTTGGGTCCAACCCCACTCGGAACTGCATCGTTTCAGATCGGAAGAGTAAAACGCCAAGTTCCGTCGACGGCAAAAGATTCAACTAGAAAACAACCAACAGCAAAAATGTCAATAAAAAAAAGTTCAACATTAAATTAATTCCCAGCGATTCTTCGTCCCTTTTATTTCGCGAATATGCGAGAAATGGTCAACGAATAACTTCGAATTCGTAGAACATGATATTTCAAATTTGAAACAAATATTAAGCGGCGTTTCTTCTCTTCTTTTTTTTATGGCGCACTTGTTTGTGTTTGGCTCTAATTTATGAAAAGTGTCCTTACATGCTCCTCCTGTTGGACGATTCGCTGGAGTTGTCTCCGGAGGTTCGAGCATCCGAGAAAGCGTTCCAAGGGACTGCAAGGGTACCCTTGACCTCCGTTTCCAGCCTCTTGACCTCCGTCCATCGTGATTGGTGTACAGAGAATGTCAAGGGCGTCATGAGAGAGAATCGTAGGAATCGCTCCAGCCCATGACCGCTGCGGAAGAACGCGGTTTGGTGCATTGGATCTTCCGTCCGAATTTCCACCTCCGGGGGACACACCTGCTCTTCCGGGGGAGGGGCGTGGTATTGACGGGGATCCAGGGACACCCCAAGGGCTCTGCACTGCGGCAGGAGACCCTTCGGCATGGACGAAGAACGGCGAAGGGTGGCCAATGAGCGTAGGAGCGCTGCTCGGTCCCGGAGCATTTGCAGAGTGAGACGAAGGGTTGGGAGATGGCGTGGGGACAGAGAGAGGGCCTCCAGATGGGGAAGGGGCTGGAATGTGCGTTCCAGGCCCTGAAGGAGAGGGTACTTGATGCTGGAGCAGCATTTGCTGAGGATTGGGCGACGGTTGACTCAACTGGGGAAGGGAAGGTGGCGACGCTAAATTTGCAAATGAAGTGGCGGGGCTAAATCCGCTGGGAGCCTAAAAATGTGCATTGAATATTTAAGTCACATTCTAATTTTACAATTTTATCTTAGTTTAAGAAAGTAATAATTTTACAATTTTATGTCAACAATTTTATTTTATTTTTATTATTTTATGTATTTTTTTTTATTTTAAGAAAAGTAATAGTTTGCATTTTCTTGTTTTTTTTAAAGACTTTATACAAAAATAAAAAAAAATGGGAAGGAATTGGAGTAGTTTCATAAAGACGATTGTGAATTAAAAATTAAATAATTTGAATTAATCACTTTCAGTCCTCAAATGCATAGACTAAATGCCAGGCAAATAAAAACTAAAATATTTGTTAGGAAACATTTCGATGCGTTAGCTTTTGGTCAACCGGAGTTGGAGCGGAAGGGGTTCGAACTATAAACGTAAAATTGAAGGGACTTGACTTTTAAATTGAAATTAGAAATTTACCTAAGCCTTTCATAGCTTGAAACAGCAATTACCCAAGTTTTTTTTTATTAATTGAAATGACAATTACCTGTGATTTTAATTAATTGAAATTAGCAATTAACTAAGCCTTTCAAAGGTTGAAATAATAATTACCAAAGTCTTTTTTTATTAATTGAAATGACAATGACCCATATTTCTAATTAATTAAAATAAGCAATTACCTGGTTGAGATGAGGACTTGCAGGTGTGTGTGGATTTGATCTTCCGGGGGCGGGGCTTTGTGGTTTTGAGAGGAAGGAGGAGCTTGAGGGGGGTCCGCCAGTGGGCGTTCCCAAATTCTGCTCCAAATCCAGCATCGTCGAAATTGGCGACGGCGGATTGTCATCCTCTGACTGCGACCGCCGCCGAAACACACCGCTTTCGTCAACGTATTTAGATAGGAACGCCTAACATAAAATACTGTAGTAGGTACAATACAGAAGGTACAAGTGATAAGTTCATGAAAAGAAATGATTTTTTTTCGTCAAGTACCTTGAGCCCTTGGGTGGGTGTCAAGTCTCCAAGGACTTGCGTCTTGTCAAAGAGGGAGTATGCCCCGTCCCGAATGGACACGAGTCCCTCGGGTTGAAAGTGGACATCGAGGCAGTAGACGTTGTTGTAGACGAGGCGGACATGGGCCGTGGACTGTGGGATGAGGACAAAGGTCTGAACGGGCAACTGTGGTCGGTTGTGGACCGTGCCGAGCTGGATGGTGGTTGGGAGCTTGACGAGGGAGGAGAGTGGTTCGTAGGTCTCCTGAAGGAGGCGCACCAGCTTCTCCAGCGTCCACGATTTCTCAGAATTCAAAAAAGCCTGGAGTTGCGGACGTAGGAGCGTATGTGGATTGTGCGAAACCAAGCCGCCTGTCAAAGAATCTTTTTTAAACAATCTCTTTAATCAAATTTACAAAGGTGTAAGTTCGAGAGGTGATGCTTTCACAATCAGTTTCAAACGGTTTACTTAAGAGAACCGTGGCCCACCGTGAACCAGCTAGACCGTGGAGACCGTGAAGTAAGGGTCTTACCAAAGTAGACCTTGTAGCACTTGTCGTTGAGAGAGTACATGAAGTTGGCTCGTGCGACGCGTGAGGGTCCGTAGAAGAGCGTGAAGTTGCTCCATGTGAAGCTCTTCATGGAGACGACGGAGGACTCTCTGAGTCTGCGCAGCCACTTGGACCTCTCCAGCAGCAGAAAAAGCCTTGCGATTCCGTGCCAGTGGTCCAAAATGATGTCAACTAATTTAGAGATGTGGTCATCGGCTGACAGTGCCATTTCGAAATTGTACTGAATCGGATTCCCCATTCCAGGCACGCTGAAAATAACATTATAACTTTCTCAAAACTTCGTCTCCCTCTCTTACACACAAAGATAGGGAGACGATAAATAATTGAAAAAAAAGGACCATACTTAACTAATCACCTACCACGAATTCCGAGTATCTATTACTGAGAAAAGTTTACTCGGCGTCAAAGCTAATAATTTATGATTCTCAATTCTTGTTACTAAAATTGTCTCTCACAAATAATTATTTCCTTTAAGTACACTTTTTGATTTGGGGCTGAACGCATCAAATTAAATTGTATTTTTTTTTTGAAGACTTACTTGAGATTTTTATCATGAAACTTGAGTTCGAGATTCCATGTTTTGAAGCTCTTGACTTGGACTTGTGAGCGAATGATGGCGGATTGGAGGCGTTGGTGCAGTTTGAGCATCACTTTCTCCGGCACACCAGGCATGTTGACGAGGAATCTCAAAATTGGAATCGACAGACACATTCCGTTACCCTCCACAATGCACCCACCGTGGACCACTCCACGACTCGTCAACTGAACAAAGTTTCAAAATTTTAGATTTTTTTTTAAGAAAAAAACTCTAGGAATAGTTTTTTTTCCAAATTCTGAAAGACCTCATGTGCCAGGAGTGAAAACGGAAGTCTTTCATCGCACATCGCAACGATATGTGCCAACTCTGGAATGAAGTATGGAGGATGCTTCTGC
The DNA here is from genome assembly GCA_021029175.1 of Bilobella aurantiaca. Taxonomy (NCBI): domain Eukaryota; kingdom Metazoa; phylum Arthropoda; class Collembola; order Poduromorpha; family Neanuridae; genus Bilobella; species Bilobella aurantiaca. The sequence goes on from VYYI01001019.1 coordinate 20,319, forward strand.
CTCTTGACTCCTCCTCCTTCCACATCTCTCCACCCACAATATTCAGCTCTTCGCTTTCCCTCACGAAAGTCAAAGTCATCTTCACCTAAGAATTCAAACAGGAAGTTACTCTTGTTCAAACATGTTCAAAACAGCATTTTAATGGTTTTCTTTCTGAAAAATACCATGAATCGCAGTGAAGGGTCCGTGTGTCGATGCAAAAATATCTAGTGGGAGAATACTGATCGGTCGTAAGTAGAATTTTGGAGCGGAAGACGGCCCTGAAGAGCCCAGAGACACTTCGTCAATTTCGTCAGCCGATGTCTTTTTGACGATTACGAGATGAAATCCAAAATCAATTTCACCGTTTCCATTTTCACAAAACTCAACAATCTGAGGTACATAAAAAGGAAATAATTAGTTGCCTAAACTAAACCTCAATAAAAGGCTTATATTCAATTTAAGTACACCTATGTTTTATATAAAAATGAACGTTTATAAAAAAAAAATTAATAAATTTGAATAACGTCAACGCCACACCATTCCTATTCTATATACCTTGCGCCACACCCTAATTTGCTGATTTATTTGCAAATCAAATACCGAAATTGAAAGGTTTTATTTTGTGAGTGGCGTCAAAGAAAAGCTCCTTCGACGGTACATTTACAAAAAAGCGTCCTTACCAAAATAGCGTAAGGATGCTTCTGAAATTTAATAGTGATTCGATGGGTTCCAATTCTACTCAAAATTCGGTCCTCTTCCCAGCGCAGAAGGCTGAGGCCATCTGTTGGCGTCGCTGGAAGGTGTTGCAGCGTCTTTTCGCAGCGCCGCTCCGTGAGCCAGTAGCGTAAGTTCGAGAGAAGGCTTTTCAATTTCTGCATGTCCGGTGTCGGAGCGTTGAGGACTTGCTGAATGTCCTTGACAACTGGCGGAGACGCTGCAAACTGTGGAAGGTGGACCAAGTATCTCCCTGAGTGGATATTCACAGTGACAACTAGTTCCTCGGATCTAGAATTTCAAATGTTTTGAATTTTTGAGATTTTGTTAAAATTTTAACTGTAATTGATATTCAATTTAACTAATTGTTGATTGTAATTACGCTAAAGAAGGCACGAGAATCGGAATGTTGAGAACTGGCGGAGATCCGCTGAGAACGGGATTAAGAGACAGGTGGAGGCGAAGGTCTTTCGCCAATTCTACTAAACGGCTCCTACTGCGCAAGTACACTGTTTGAACGAGCATTTTCTCGAGCTGATTCATTCGAAGACCCTCCACGGTTTGTTCGGCTTCTTCTAGCGGCAGCGATGGTTGATGTGTCACTCCGAGCGGCTTCGCTGGATCGCTTGCGTCAACAGACACGACGATTCGGTAGCCAAGTTCCGCTCTCGGGTCGTGGGAGCTCAGTTCACTAAAATTAAAAATACGACTCAAAATCTAGTAAAACGAAATAATCGAAAAAAATCCTAAAATCTAAATTTTTCGAAAGAGAAATAAATGTTGAAAAATCTTTAAAATTTAATTTTTCGAAAAACAAGTTTCAAAATGTCTTACTTCCAATAGCCGAGAACGAGTGATTGTCCGATTGAGTATTCTTCAATACTCAAATACTCGCCAAGACGCTCGCGACAGAGCTTGAGAGCCTGTGTGTAGAGCACTTCCAATTGGAGGCTTTGTGCAAAGCTGAAATAATGTTCATTGAATTTTTCAGTGAAATTTCCGCTTCATTTTTTCATTGAACTTTCCATTAGATTTTTTCATTGAAATTTCCATTAGATTTTTTCATTGAACTTTCCATTAGATTTTTTCATTGAAATTTCCATTAGATTTTTTCATTGAAATTTCCATTAGATTTTTTCATTGAAATTTCAATTAGGTTTTTTTTCTGATTTTAAACCAACACTGTCCTTCTAATCTAGAAATAGCCAAATTTACCTGTGCAAAGTATCGTAGAGATCCCTGAGTGGCGTTGAGCTCGTTTCAATTTTCCCCTGAGCCAACTGATGAAGGAAATTGAGTTGGAGTGGATGGACGAGAGCCATGCCGTCACCAATGTCCTTGTCCTCCACCAAAATGTCAATTTCGATAATGCGCCACGGCACTGAAGCACCGTCCCCAAGCACCGTCAGCGATACTTCAAATTCGTTCTCAACTTGAAACGAAACTCGGCCTTGGTCAATCTATAAAAAAAAATCAATCCTTAATCAAACGATCTATTGCCAATTAAGCAAATTAAGAAAAAACAAGAAAAAAACTCATAATTGATATCCACGTTTGAACAATGTTCCATGCTTACGAAACATCGGAAACAAGAAAAACAAGCATCGAAACTCTAAATTTCAAAAAAATTACAACTTTTAGAATTTAGATTTGTAAAAGCTAACCTGATGATTTCTCATTTGCGAAGGAAGTTGGGAAGTGACGAGTCGATGCTGAATGACTTGGTTCAATTTGTGAAGCGTTGCCTTCCTTTCCAGCCCCGTCACAGGCTCCGGTGGAACAATTCGTTCCTGTTCGTTAATTACAATTGTTTTAATTTAGGTGGTCATTTAGCAAGTAACTTATTCCGAGCTAACAGCATATTTAAAAAAAAATCCTTCTTTGCTAAATAGCCCTT
>VYYI01001020.1:0-22910 GCA_021029175.1 Bilobella aurantiaca
AAAATTGCTGCGGACTCGTCAAAAAAAAAGTTATGAATTTTTGAAATTTTTTATTTTTGCCATAAACTCGTACAAAAAATCCACCCAAAAATCCCTTCTGTCTATTAGTGATTTTGCACAGCGCCTGAAAACAGTAAAGTTGGGTCATTTTATTCCTTTAGATGTAGGTTTAGGTTAAACTTAACTTAATTAACCTAGGAAAAAGTTTGCATAATTTAACTCGAAAACCAATAATAGTAAACTTTTCCCCTAGCGCTTTTATGAGAATGTAACAATATAAATCCCAAGCCATAATAAACAATTTATATGGAAATAAATTGAGCAGTGAAAGATCTCAATTTTTTTTTATGCTAAAGATGTTTTAAAACTGATGTTTGTTAAAGAAGCATGTTTTTATACAATCACACAATTATCTTGATCAAAATATTCAATTTTGAAATGGTGTCATTTTTCCCATCTTTCACTCTTTTGAGATACGTCGTTTTCAATTCATTAGTGATCGTTATTTTCAGAAATTTAAAGTTATCACGAAGCCAGTTTCTCAAAGCGGTAAGCGTCTTAAAAGGATTTTCCTCGTTGATTCTCATCCCGGTAATTTCAGCTTTGCTAAAAAAAAATAATAGAATTTTCTGCTATTATTATTTGATAAATTTCAGGAAACTAAGAAATACCAATTATTTGAGAAAATATATTGGGCTCTTTAAAAAAATATCATATTTAAAAAAAATTCCAAACTTTTACAATGTTTTCAATAGAAAAATCTAATTTGACGAAAGAACTTACTAGTTGTTGTTTCTCTAAGCTCATCAATGGATGCAGTCATAATTTTAGAAGACTTTTTGAATTATAAACTTCATTTTACCTTTAATAATTGTTCTAAATCAAATTAATTATCCAAAATTATCCTAGTAAAATAGTATTCAGTCAGATGGATTTAAGCTTTGATTTAGTCTACTTCCAGAATTAGCGATTCAATTGACGAGATATTTGTCTAGTTGCAAAATTTAGACCAAAATTTTCGGAAAAACTTAAATCTGTAGTTGACTCCCTCCATCAAGCATAATTTCCTGAACTTAATACTTCTCATTAGCTAATTTTTTATATTGTTATTTAAAAAAATATTTTCAAATTCATCTATTTTGATTTACAACATGAAGCATTCTTTCCATCTACATATTAAAAAATGTACCGACAAAAAGTGTTATTGCACAAAATAGACGATGTGATTGCCAAAACCTTCCCTCTAGACTAAAATCAAGGCAGCTACGCTGTCCTTTTCTCGTATTTATGTTAAATATTGAATAAAATTACAAATTTTTAAGTCAATATTTGGAGAACTTTTGGTAAATATTTCAATAATTATACAGTTTGCTTTTAGTAAGTATGTTGCCAAGGCCTAACAAAACCTACTACTAGGGCGTTTTTAGATTTGCAGCCACGCTAGACCACATATTTAAAAGCAGTGTCAAGGTCGAGCGGAAAAAAACCTTTCAAGGGTTAAAAATTTACAAAAGCAAAAAAAAAGTATGCAGTGAATTATGAGTTCCTGTTTGACTAGTTCGGGTTTAAACTATATTTAAATAGCTTCTGTTGCCACGAAAAATTTGATTTACTAAGGCTTATTAGATTAACTGCATTTATTGGTCAAACACAACTTGTATCTCCTTGGTAGCGACTTTAAGCCGAGACTTGCTACAAACGATATCGTTGCTTCTCTATACTGGTTTTTAACTGTCTAGTAGATTCTTAAGTACAAATGACTTACCCATTTCCTTTTTTATTACCGCTGAAGTGAATTAACCTGTGTTTACCATAGACAAAGGTAAGATGTATTTCACCCTACGAAATGCATAAAACAGACATTATTAAGTAAATTCACAATTTTTTGATTATCAGCTTACCCCTTCTACTCCGTCGAATTGAAAAAAGTGGAGGAAAAGAGTACAAAATGCAACAATGAAAACTTTTGTGTTCATTCTGTTTAGCAAAGTCTCACGGACTATGATTGAGGTACATAAACTTCTTCTTCATTTATATGCAAGGCAATGATTACACCAAATCAGAGCTGTGAGACAATAAAATGCTATATTTTTCATCGCTGTTGAAGATTTTATGCTCGAAATGTTAATTTACTAAAAGTTTACCTAATTTCACACCTTCAGGTACTAGTTACTTTTATTCATAGGGCAACTCAATTCTCCATGTTAGAAGTGGGTCTTTTAAAAAAATTTAACCAACTGCGAGTCAAACACCGGCAATATAAGACGTAATGTTTGTGTTAAAAGTAAAGTTACAAGGTAATTTTTCGCCTGATACAATTGTTGGGATTAGTAACCTATATGGTGACTTAGAGTAACCAGCACTATCAAGGTTACCACATGAATTCGTCTGTTAGTTACGTGTTTGACACATACCCATCGACAGAGAGGGGTCAGGTATTGCCGAAGAAGGCGGGTGCAAGGAAAAAACTGCAGCAACAAGTTTGGGCGAGAGAGAAATCGAGCGGAATTTTAAACTTAATTCTGCTATGTTTATGATAGGCCATGGTGGAACGCTCAACTGCACTACTTCAAGGGGTCATCGTAGGGTAAAATAAGGGACTAGCAAAATTCATGTGGCAACCATGTCATAAGGGCTTACTCGTAACCTCCCATAATGGTCACTTTCCCCAATAACAGTATCAGCCGAAAAAAGTTACCTTGTTAGAAACTTTTTGGTTCTACGTTTTTGGCTAGCTTAGCATCTATACTAGCTTCCTGAACAAACTAAGGCATGAACAAGCTTCTATTACCCAATGGAAATTTCCGAATTGTAACTCTGAACATCGTTTTAAATTTATGTTCCGAATTTACGATGATTATGGATTTTATTTGATATAAGACACGCCCAGATCAACATTAACGTTCCGAATTTATTGATTTTTCAAATTTTTAAACATAATGTGAACAAATTTTATGTAGAACATTGAAGAAGCGGCTTTAGAAGCACCTAGCCGTTATGTTTTTGTGGGCAAGCTACTTTTTGTTTACTCTAGCGGTAGTAGTTTCTTTTCTAGGTTAAAAGTGCGATGAGATAAGTAACTTTCTTTCCTTGTCCACCTTAAATAAATTCTCAAAAAGATTAGTTGCCCTTTTAAAGTAATGTTTTCTGAACTTAAATAAATCAAGTACTTATTTCCAATAGTAATACGACTTATTTTTACATAAATACTGTCACATGATTTATCATACGTTATGATACAGCATGCGACATAACTTTGGAACAGAATTGTTTGTTACTTTACTATAAGTTATTAGTAGTGGAAGCGAAGCGAATGCTACTTGTTTTCGTCAGTCCTGTCCGTCCGTCCGTCCGTCCGTCTGTCCGTCTGTCAGTCCGAGCCACACGTGTATCTCAGGAACCACTGAACATATCTCAATTCTGTTTGCGGTGATGTGTTCCTAAGGTTCCGACTCAGTTCAAGTTTATTTTTGTTTGACCGGAAGTGACCCTCTGGGGGTCAAAGGTCAAGGTCAAGGATTATCATTCTATGACGACATGAAAAATGACGCTTACAAAAGTTGTTCCTCTTATAAAGGGGAGTAACACTTGTATAAGACACTTTTCTCTGTGACCCCCCAATTACCCCCAAAATGACCCTTTGACCTCAAAACGACCTTTCAAGGTCAAACTCTAGTTTTGCATGAAACAAAATGTTATGATAGTCCCGATGGTCATTGAGCACCTCTTCACCCGGATGTGACCCTTTGACCTCAAAATGACCTTTGAAGGTCAAACTCTAGTTTTGCATAAAACGAAAAGTTATGATGGTCCCGATAATCGTAGAGCCCTCTTCACCCGGAAATGACCCCTTGACCTCAAATCGACCTTTGAAAATCAGTCTCTAGTTTTGCATGAAACGAAAAGTTATGATGATCCTGATGGTCGTAGAGCCTCCTTTCAGTCGGAAATTACCCATTGAACTCAAAATAACCTTTCTAGGACAAACTCTAGTTTTGCATGAAACAAAAAGTAATGATGATCCTGATGACCTAAAACGCCTTGTATATTTGAAAATGGCGCATTGGCTTCCGAAATGCAAGACATATATTTTCTTGTTGTATTTTAATATTTTTCTAGTTCTTAGTTTCCTACTTCCGCAACTGGTTGACCGTTTTACCACGGTTTATTAGCAGCGGAAGCGAAACTGAAAGCTACTTATGTTTTCGTCATTTCTGTCCGTCCCTCCGAGCCAGACGTCTATCTCAGGGACCACTGAACATATCTCAAATATGTTTGCGGTGATGTGTTCCTAAGATTCCGGCACAGTTCAAGTTTGTTTTTGTTTGAAGGGAAGTGACTCTTTTGAGGGTGAAAGGTCAAAGTCAAGGAATATCATTCTATGGCAACATAAAAAATTACCCTTACAAAAGTTGTTCCTCTTATAAAGGGGAGCAACACTTCTAAAAATACTTTTCTCTGTGACCCTTCAATGAACCCCAAAATGTCCCCTTGACCTCAAATTGACCTGTCAATTTCAAACTCTAGTTTTGCATAAAACGAAAAGTTATGATGTTCCTGATGATCCTAGAGCCGTTTTTCAATGGGAAATGACCCCTTGACCTCAAAATGACCCCTCAAGGTCAAACTTTTGTTTTGCATGAAACAAAAAGTAATGATGATTTTAATAACATAAAACGCTGTGTATATTTGAAAATGGCCTATTGACTTCCGAAAAGCAAGACTTCTATTTTCTAGTCTAATCTTAGTATTTTTCTGGTTCTAATTTTCCTACTTCCGCTACTGGTTGACCGTTTTACCACGGTTTATTTTCTTTCATTTGTGCCCTGAACGTTATATTATGGAACCACAAAAGTTGTTGCCAACGCTACAAGAACGTGTGTATACAACTTTAGCGTTACAAACTTGTGAAAGATAACTTTGTTTATGGTGAATAACTCATTTCCTCAATAAAAACATCCGGCATTCAAGATTATTAAGAAATTTTCTAATAAAAACTACTCATTTGTGGGAGCTTATCATTAAAAATTATTATTTTTATTATTATTATTATTATTATAAAGAATATTATTAAAATTTGCAACCAACTTTGCCGTTTCCAACAGTATTATTAGTGCAGACGTCAAGTTTAATCCGTTTAGTGTAATTTTTTACTACATAAATTCACTATCAAGGCTGGCAATACTAGCGCTTTGATGAAAATGTAACAAGATAAAACCCAAGTAAAATAAACAATTTATATGGGAATAAAAAGAGCAGTCAAAGAACTCAAAATTTATTTATGCTAAGGTAAAGATAGCATGTTTTTATAAGATCGAACAACTAAAATGATCACCATAATGAATTTTGAAAGTGGTGTCATTTTTTCCATCTGTCACTCTTTTGAGATACTTCACTTTCTGCTCATTGTTGACCTTTATCACCCTAGATTCAAAGTGATTGCGAAGCCAGTCTCTCAAATCGGCAAGCGTCTGGAAAGGATTTTTCTTGTTGATTGTCATTTCGGTAATTTCAGCTTTGCTGAAAAAATATAATAGAGTTGTCTGCTATTATTATTTGCTAAGTTTCAGGAAAATGAGAAATACCAAAACTTGAGTAAATATATTAGGTTTAAAAAAAAATATTACATATAAAAAAAAATGCAAACTTTTACAATGCTTGAAATAGGAAAATCTATTAAATAAATTTGTCGAAGCAAAATACTTATTAGTTGATTTTTCTCTAAAGCTTATCAATAGATGCAATCATAATATTAGAAGACATTTTTTTAATCATTTTATCTTATTTAAATGTTCTAAATTAAATTAATTCTCCCAAACCTAATAAAATATTAGCCAGATGGATTTAATCTTTGATTTAGTCTACATTCAGAATTAGCTATTCAATTGACGGGATATTTGTCTAATTCCAAAATTTTGACCAAAGTCTTTACAAAGTTTAAATCTGTAGTTGACTCCCTCCATCAAGGATAGTTTTCAGAACTTATTACTTCTCATTAGCTAATTTTTGATATTGTTATTCAAAAAAAATATATATCTGCAATCACATCTAATTTGGATTTACAACAAGAAGCATTCTTACCATTTACATATTAAATGATGTACCGACAAAAGCTGCTATTGCACAATACAGACGATGTGATTGCCAAAACCTTGTCTCTAAGCTAAAATCAAGGCAGTTACAAGGTGTGTTTCTCGAATTTATGTTAAATATTGAATAAAATGATAAATGTTTAAGTCAATATTTCGACCATTTTCGGTAAATATTTCAATAAGAATGTCTGTTTTTAGTAAATGTGTTGCCTAGGCCTGGCTATACCTAACCTAACCTAACCTGCTAGGGCATTTTTCGATTTGCAGGTTCGCTGGACCACATATTTAAAAGCAGTGTCTTAAGTACAAATGGCTTACCCATCCCCTTTTTCATTACCGCTGAACTGAATTACAGTGTGTTCACCATAGATACAGGTAAAGTATATATTACCCTACGAAATGCATTAAACAGAATTAGTTAAATCTATTCACGATTTTTTGATTATCAGCTTACCCCTTCAACTCCGTCGAATTGAGAAAATTGGAAGAAAAGAGTACAAAATGCAACAATGAAAACTTTTGTGTTCATTCTGTTTAGCAAAGTCTCACGGACTATGATAGAGGTACATATACTTCTCCTTTATTTATATGCAAGGCAATGATTACACCAAATCAAAGCTGTGAGACATTAAAATGCTATTGTTTTCATTGCTGTAGAAGAGTTTATGCTCGAAATGTTAATTTACTAAAAGTTTATCTAATTTCACACCTTCCCGTACTAATTACTTTTATTCAGATTCTTGGGCTATATATTTTATTAATTACTTACTTATAATATATTTTATTATAACAAAACACTCTTATAACGAGGTCTTTAAAAAATTTGAACCAAACGCCGGCAATTTAAGAAGTAATGTTTGTGTTAAAAGTAAAACTTACAAGGTAATTTTTTGCCTGATACAATTATTATGTTTAGTAACCTATATGGTGACTTAGAGTAACCACCTCTATCAAGGTTGCCATATGAATTTTTCTGTTGGTTACATGTTTGACACTTACCCTTGAAGAGGGCGGGTGCAAGGAAAAATTTTCAGCAAAAAGGTTTGGGCGAACGAGAAATTGATCGAAGTTTTTAGCTTGATTCTGCTATGTTTATGATATGTCAATATGGAAAGCTCTAAAGCACTACTTCAAGGGTTCCTTGCAGGGTAACATAAGGGACTAGCAAAATTCATGTGGCAACCATGTCATACGGGGTTACTCTTAACCTTCATAATGGTTACTTTACGCAATAACGGTATCAGCCGGAAAAAGTTACCTTGTTAAAGCCATTTGGTTCTACATTTGTGGATAACTTAGCATCTAAACTTGCTCCTCAAGCAAACTACAGCATGCACAAATTTTCATTACCCAATGCAAATGCCCAAGGTTGAAACTCTGGGGCTCGTTTTAAATCTATGTCCAGAATTTATGGATTTCTCAAATTTTAAAACTTAATGTGAATAAACTCAAGTAAAACACTAAAGAAGCCGTATGCATTTTGGAAGCGCCTAGCCGTTTAGTTCTTGTGTGCAGGCTACTTTTTTGTTTTACTCTAGCGGTAGTAGGTTTGCTACAGAAAAAAAAACAGAAAAAAACACTTTTTAAAACGATTGAATTAAAAAAAACTTGGTTGGAAATCCTAATAAGAAAATTAAAAACAATAATGATGATGTCGTTATTTTTCTAGCTAACATAAAAAATACAATTTCGATATTTTTGTAAATGTTTCACTACCTGAATTTTTGCCAAGACGAAATTTCTCGCGTGATTACTTTCATTGGTTATTTGACCGTTTCCTAATGTCTTTGTTTGGAGCATAATGAAACGCAAATTCAATAACGTTTAGGAAACTCGACTGAACTCAACAGCATAGATAATAAGCTTAATAATGCTCAATTACGGCTTAAGCAGCAAAACGTGAAAGTGAATATATAATATATAAATATATAAATCTATATAATGTAAAGGAGTGTTACTTTACAATCCGAATGGTCAACAAGTAAAGGAAGTGTAGGGAGATGGTTGGGAAGGAGCTCATTAATATATATGTTGCTATCAACAGACAACACACACACAACAGACTATGTGTAACGTTTCGTAATTTTACGTGCCAATTCAACAAAAAAAAGAGCACCAACGTGATGTAAAACCTAACCGATAAAGCTTTCACCTGATTACCATAGGTGCAAATGCAGATAGTCTTCCGAACCCTCACTAGGGCATTGGGAATTCAAATCGGAAAATTTCCATATCCAATATCTTGTGCAATTTCCGTATTTGCATAAATGGTTAAACATATACTTATTTAAAACTACGACAAATTTTAACAACAAAGGAATTTTTTAATTGCAAACTCAGAAATAATAATTATTGCCGTTGTTGAATAATTCCTTTTTATAATTAGTTAAATAGGTTCAAGATATTTCCACCAATTTAAATTTAATTAAAATCTCAATTTAATTAAAGTTAAATTAATTAACTAAAATTAACACAAAAAAACGGGAATGAGGCGTTAGCGCTAGCGCGAGGCGTGATTGTAGTTTGGTCAATTATTCATCAGGATTAAGGCATTTTGTCTTGCCTCTCACAGTGTTTCCCTGTATCTCTGTGACATATTGTAATTTTGAATAAAAAAAATACATTATAGTTAAGTTGTGGTTAGTCAGGTGTGTTTTACATTAAGATAATTTGCCTAGATAGGTATCCACTATGGAAAAATATCAGCAATGTTGTTCTCTACAGGAGCTAGAAAAATATCTACGGCAAAATAAATGTTGTTTAAGTTTTAGAAATCCGGATTTTAGCAATTTTAATTCAATAGAGAATTGTGTTTTGTTTCGAGGCTGAAAACATTCTAGAAATTTATTAAGAATTTCAGGGTCTTTTCTAATTATTTTACTTATTTGAATATTTTCACTTAAAGGGGCCCTTCGCATAGCGATGCCGTACCGTTATTATTTCAAAATTGTGCAGAAACCTTCACTTACTTGTCTTAATTTTTTTTAAATGTCCATCATTTTTCTTCTTTTTCAAAATTTCATGAAACTTTTCTTTTCTATATAATTTCAAGCACTGATGAGTAACCCACCTCAAGAGCATATATTTTCATATCAATTATACCATATTTCATATCAATTAATCTTCTTATAACTGACTTAGTCTCAATTATACACATGTTTACTAATTTTCCACCGTGTTTCCAAATCGCTAATAATGTCCAGTTTGGTTGTTGCAGCCACTCGCTATGAACGCATATATATTTTATCCTAATAATTGTTAATTATTTGTATTGCCAATATACATATATATATAATAAATCCTATATATGTATAAGTAAATTATGCAAAAAAAATATATAAGAGCCATGTAATTTTATTTAACTTTTTTTAATTTTAAACCTTAATTTATCCGTTGCCATTAAAATTGTAGAATAGAGGTGGCGAGTTATCAAGCCAGTGAAATTTTTTGTCGGTTTCCAGAGATTGTGTTAGAAAAAATCCTTGAAAACTTGAAACATTAAAAATGTTTGCGCGGCAAGTGAATACATCATTTTAGCAGTGTTGCACATCTACTTCAGTTTCAAACACATAAATTGATTCAAGTTATAGCAGTTTAGTAGGTCAAACTTGTCTTTGAAGGAGGCAAACAATAAGGTGCTGTTGTTAAAAATTAGCGTAGGGTATCTTGAATTATCTTGAATTATTAAGTTTTGAATTTAATGTGAGCAAATTTGAATAGAACATCGAAGAGACGGGCAGCTATGTAGAAGGACCTAGCCGTTACGATCTTGTGTGTTAGCTACTTTTTGATTTTCCCTAGCGGTAGTAGTTTTGCTATAGAAAAAAAACACTTAGAAAACCCAAAACGATTGAATTAAAAAAAAATGTTGGAAATCCAGTTAAAAAGACTAAAAAACAATTATAGTGATGACGGTATTTTTATAAGCTAATTTGAAAAACACAATTGCTAATATTTTTTGCAAAAGCCTATCTAGCTGAATTTTTGCATATACAGATTTTTCCAAGACAAATTTCTCGCGTGATTACTTTAATTAATTTTTTTCCCGTTACATAATATCTTTAATTGAAGTATAATGGAACACATAGTATGTTTAGGAAACAAACTCGATTGAAATCGAGAACGTAGCTAATCAATGCTAAATAATATTCAATTATGAGCAGCAAAACAGTAAAGTGCGAACCAAAAATAATTTTAATTACCATTTATAAATCTGTAAATGAAAAATATATAATATATATCATATATATTTATATATCATATATATATATATCAACCATTTTGTAATCACGGTGTACGGTGTAATGTACAGAGTATATTATTCTGAATTTCCCTCTCAACTTTTAATGGTTAATTTTTTTTTAACTACACTGTCATGACTGTTGTTAATAAAAAAATTTATGCCGGCTCCATGGGCAAGAAGTAAGTAAAAAAATACGCTTATCACCTAATCCAAGTGAAGGAAATAATACTTATATTAATAATAATAATATTCACCAATAATGAAAGCATATAGGCAAGGTGTGGACTGCTATTTGCAACAAGATCATCTTTCACCTGATTTTTTTCTAAAGCAGGCAATGATATAAATTTTTAGACATTACTAATAAAGGTAAAAGTATAACTGAGCGTTATTTGACATTCCCGCTAAGCGGCTGGTCAACATGTTCACGAAGGGTAGGGAAGGATATCATTAGCATTGATGTTGTCATCAAGCGAACAACGGACAATCTGCAACATTCCGCTGCTTTACGAGCCTCATGCACTAATTCTGAGGACACAACCCTGACTTTCGCACCGTTCCAGGTGTGTTTGCATTCCTGCGCTAAGGCCTCTCCAGGTTCTAAAAGCCAATGTGTGAAGTGGGCACTTGAACTAAGGGCGTCCTCGAATGAGAACGGTGGAGTGCCACGGTGGGTCCTGACGCTTGTCCAGGTGCTCCGTCCTCTTTGGTTGTTGGTGGGTCATGAGGACTATGAGGCAAGTGGCCAAAATCCTCATTCCTTCTTCGCGCCACCGTGAGGGAATAAGCCTGTGGCACACCGAGGGGTTAGGAGGCGGGGAGGGTGAAGCGTGTCCAAGGTCTTATGGCCTTTAACTTAATGCAGTTAATTGTGATGTGATAAATTAACACGAACATTAGTATCCTACATGTGTAGCCCGGCATGTAGATGACTATAGATTTTGCTAGGGGCTAGTGAAATTATTGCAATAATAAAAAATTGAGGCAACACTTCAACATACCTTCGAAGCAGCTCCCTTCTAATTTACATAAATACCTCACATTCTCGGAATACTGTTCAGTTAATAATTTCAAAAATCCCAAAGTTTCAATTGCAGTAATGTGCTCTATTAAGAAACTGTTTTTACTTCTAACTATTGTCACACTTACAGCATTACTTTCAGTGAGAGCTGACAATCTAAATGTAAGAATTTTAGATTTAAAGCCAAATTAGTTCAATTTAATTTTAGTTAAAGGGTACTGTTGTAACGCATGTTATATAATTGACGCAGTTGGAAGTATATCCTAAACTATCTTCGATACCAACAAGTAGAAACTGTTGAAAACGAAATTGACTTGCTCGATTGTACAAATTCCCAATTATTCTCAATCTTTAGTCAGCGGGCCTGGGGCCCTTAAACCTAACGTGGGGGTTCGAAGCTCGCTACTTGCATGGCAGTTTAAAACCAGGGTTGACTCGCTGGCATTACGGGGCTTTTGCTGGCAATAAAAAACCAGAGAATCCACATAAAGTATCCCACTTTCTATACGCCCCGCCTAGTATAGGCGTGTCTGAGGTGTAAAAGACTTAAATGAGCTGAATACCAAGAGACTAAAAATTTGATAGAAATTTTGAATTTTTTGCTTTAAAAGCTAAATAATTTTTATTATTATTAATGAATGCAGAATTGGAAGGAGAAAGGAAGCCAAACTTGGAAAGCACTAAACAAAGTTCTGAAAACTGATAATAAGCAGACGGAAATGGTGAAACTGGCCGGTATTGCTGAAACGCTGCCTGTTTTACTCATTGAATTTGCATTTCGCTCAAACAACGCCTCGCAAGGAATTGCTATAGTGGAGGCCGAGGGACTGAAACACTGTATACCTGTGCAAGGAATACATGGCAAAGATTTTAGCAATTTAAAATTTAAAGTAGCGCCTGCTTTCACGCAGAGGTCTCATTCTGAATTATATTTTGCTAAAGCCGCTGCAGAGTTTTACGCAGGAGCTAATCCACAAAGATGGGGACAAGAAAGTAGCACAAAAGCATAAAATGTTCTACGCAAATTTTGACTGAAAAATGTTTCAAAATTTGGCATTTTTTTTATAATGGTTACCACTCTTGACAATAAATTTTGACGATGCCTTCCAAAGCTCATTTATTTCTTAACATTAATATTACTAAATTTGAATAATTTGTCAAGGTAAAAAAAAATTCCTCATTTTTGTTCACTTCCATGCAAAACCACTCCACGAGGCTTAAGTTCAGAGAACATAGTCGGGTTTTATGATTTTGGGTGCTTAATTTGAAAGTGAATCTTTAACGATCACGACAGATTCTTTTAGGCAGTTGCATGAAAGAGAAATGAGCAATACTAAATTTGGCCGTAAGCGATATACTAGAGCACCATGTACTTTTCAAGAAAATAAGAAAATAGTACCGTTGCTTTAAACGTTCCAGATCGGTTGAGTTGGGTTAGTAGTTATGAACACTTGCTTTGTCGCTCTCCACTAGCCAGCCTGAGAACGTGGGTTCGATTCCCCGATCAGCCGGAAAAAGAAGTATTTGCTATTGGTTTTCCTTTCAGGGAATTACCTTGCCTCTCACTTTGTGTATGCCCGTATCTCCGTGATTAGGCTTACATGGACAAAGGATTAGGGTTCCCAATAGTCTTGTGAGAATTCAGAAGACGATCCTCATTTGCATAAAGCTACCTGCGGTTATCAGAAAAAAGCTACGGCCGTACCTCATATCAAGCTGTGATCCTACCTTTGTGATCCTACCTTTGTGATCCTACCTTTTAGGCCCGTAAAACAGCGGAATGTTACAGATAGTCTATTGTGCCTGTTTGATGACAACGTTTATGCTAATTAGTTCCTCTTACCATATCCCTACTCTTCCTTGTATCTTGACTATCCGCTTTGCGGGTGTCAAGATTGAAATCTGGAGCGTAGCTCGTGAACGCTAAATAATGTTCAACTATACCGTAAATAACAAACAGTAAACTGAATGCCAAGTTATTTTCAATTACTATATATTGTTCTATTAAAGTAAAAGAGCATTATCTGGCATTCCCGCAAAGCGGATGGCCAACATGTAAGAAAAGGTAGGGTTATGATAGAGAGGACTCATTATCATATTTTGAATTCAATTGTAATCCAGGTTTTTTTTTGTTAGAGTCTTCAGAGTAGGGCAATTGTCTTAAAGGCAAAGCCATAAGAAAAATTTTTTTGTGGCTCATTGGGGTTTTGAACACTCTAACTCAGGCTGGCAAGTGGAGAGATACAGGCGCTCTAACCACTAGACTAACACCGCCAACTAATTTTTTGAATCATTATCATAGATGTTGTCATCAAGCAGGCACTACAGATTAGGTTCAGATAGCACATAACATTTCGCAATTTTACGGGCCAGGTCCACAAAAAAATGACACCAACCTTACCAAAAGTCCAAATTAGAGCGGATTGAAAAGAACCTTAACTTTAAATTCTAATATTCTTTTTTGCGAATTACTTTTCTAACATTAAGTTGCATTTGTTTGTACACTATAACCATGGATAAACAAGATCAAGGGCTTGGAAAGCGGCACACAATATTTTGTTTAGAAAAAAATAGCACTTTCACAAGATAAGACAATATTATACGAGGATACATAATATAGCAGGACGAAATTAGGGTGCGCGGATTTGGGCAAATAAGAAATTATTCCTACTATTTATTTATTTGGAAAACAAAACCACTATCTTAAACAACACAGTATAGCTGTTTGAAAACTAAATAAAACCAATCAAATTTTTTTTGTCGTTTAAGAACATTTTAACAATATATTTTGTTTATAAACAAATAATTCTTGAAAGTAGCATGATGAGCTTAACTCCTCTATTTTCTTGCTGGTTTGCAGCAGAACCAGCAGAAATTACTGACCGCATAAACCTATAAATTAATAAACCCAAACATAAATTCTAAGCGTAAGTTCGACATTACTTACGGTGAAAATTCACTGGGAGGCGACAATGGGAGGTACAAGCGCTGTTGCCAACTCATAATCGACTGCTCTCTCCCTGGTGTAGAGAAGTTGAATCAAAAGACGGAGCGACAATGGGGGGGGGGATCAACCTCACTTCAACCGAGTTAAGTGATATATTGTGTGTTGTGTAGTAAAATCATGTTAAGTACCATTAGTAAATTTACACAAGANGGGGGGGGGATCAACCTCACTTCAACCGAGTTAAGTGATATATTGTGTGTTGTGTAGTAAAATCATGTTAAGTACCATTAGTAAATTTACACAAGAATACACTAATATAATTTAAAACTTAAACATATATTTTTTTTTGTTTTGATGCTCTTTGACATTGGCGTATAGGCCTGGTCAATGTTTGCGTGTGCTAGTGAGTGGAGGAGGGTGGTCTCGGCCTGTAAGCTAACAGAGAAGTTCCGAGGCCTAATACTAACGAGGTTTCTGCTAGTCAATGAACATGGGGTTGACCACCGAGGAGCCTCTTGCTTAGACAGTAGCTGAGCACCACCTTGCGCATACCGACCCATGCTCAGCCTCCACGACCGCAACTTTCCAGGCCTCCACTTACCACTACCACGCAACCACTTTTTTTTTTGTGCCGCTGTGCTGGCGCCATTGAAAGATCTCGACACCCACCCAAGTTCAGACAAGGGTCCTAACCCACCGGACTACGGGCCTTGGGCAAAAATGCCCCAAATTCCACCATATTAAATAATCAATTTTTCAAAACCCAAATCGGTAATTTTACCTTTATTGTGCTTTTGAACCCAGGCAGGTATTCCGGATATTATCTACCACAAACCGATATTTGCTTCCAATTCTTTACATATTTGACTCCAACCAGTAGTAATTTCATCTGACGCTTCGATAGTTATATCGAAGGTTAATAGGGTTAATCGGGGTTAGAAATAACTTACCAAAATTTTGTAAAATAATTGCTTTCCAGATATTATATCATGCCTTCTTTTCGGCAAGCGATGGCTCAAAAAGTTTTCAACAAATAAATAATGCAAGAGTTGATTCAAATCTCTTATAAACAAGAATCTCTTCAAAATATATTACAAATAACTTCCTTGTGTTTAAAAAGACTTAATTTTGAAGGAAATGAAACCCATGACACGAAGAGTAGTTATGATGATGTACCTCACTCCCTCACACCAATACAGATGCACCACCGCAAGGTCAGTGCATCTGCATGCACATCTTATGTAGGTTAAGTTCATCAGTTGGTGATTGGCACTCAATAAACGCCTACCACTTAACTTAAAAGTCGTCATTAGAAGTACAAACTAAACAATTAAAAAAATACAGCATTATCTGCAACAATGGAAACATGGAACGCCGGTGGTGTGGTGGTAGTGAGTGGAGGCTGAAGATGGGTGGGTATGCCTAAAGTGGTGCTCAGCCACTGCCTAAGCAAGAGGCTCCTCGTTGGTCAACCCTTCGTTCATTGCCCAGCAGAAAGTCCACTAGCGTCAGACCTCTCTTTCACAACCATGTCAATAATACGACCTCAACTTAATTCAAAATTATGACAAACACTCAAATTACCACATTAGAACGCCATTTTTTTAATGGTGAGGCGGATACTTGAGACACTTGTGTCAAGTAAGCGCCTTTACCACGTCGATTTAAAAGAACAATTAATTTTTGGGGATATTAAGAAAAAAAAACTTTTGCACACGCAGGCAACGTAAGTAGAGGAAAAATTGCAGTATTGAGGTGAATCCCCAATGTTCAATTTTTATATCAATTCAGACTAATTTTGGGTCGTTGAAAACGATTCTGCAATTAGATTTTGGCAGACTCGTCAAAGAAAAAAGTTATAAATTTTTGAAAGTTTCAAATTTCAATGCGAAATGTATAAGATTTTTTTTTTATTAATTTTTGGATTTTCATGTTTTTGTTAAACTTAAACCTCACCTTAAATCTTAACCGATATTCTAAACCTAAACCGTCTGTAGTAAGGCAGATGAGGACAACGTACCCTCCTGTTGTACCCTCCGAGATGTTGCCACGTTTCCTACTGTCACACTTCATCCTCCATGGCCTACTGTACTACTGTACCCTCCTACTGTAAAAATATAAAGTTTAAAACTAAATACAACAAAGTAGGGTGAATTTTTGAAATAAACGGTGGAATACCGCCCCTCCTCCCTTCGGACGTCGGGTACATACAACAAACTCGTCACAGAACCCACGATTAACAGGATGGTTTTACAGTGTTTTCTTCACTATTTTTAATGATTTTATAGTGTTTCCTTCCCTTTTGTTTAATAGTTTTATAGTGATTCCTTCACTATTTTCTGGGAGGGTACGGTTAGGTTTAGGTTTAACCTATGCAAACTGGCAACACTGCGGAGGGTACATGGGAGGGTACAGCAGGAGGGTACATTGTCTTCATCTGCCTTACTCCTGCCCCTAAACCTAACAAATATAAGCATAAGAACGATTCAAACTGAAGTTGAAAATAGAATAAAAAAAACCGTTGGTTTGCCATGTAAAATTTAAGATTTAAGTCCGACGAGTCCCTCAAAATCAAATTGCAGATTCGGTTTCAGCGACCCTAAATTAGTCAGAATTGATGTAATAATTCAATATTGGGGCTTTGCCCCAATACTGCTATTTTACCGAAGTAGCGTATTATGCTGAAACCCTTCTTATCCTTTACACTTATTCTTATATCATAAACTTTTGTTTAACCAAGTTAACCAAGTCTGTAAGAAATAATTATGGTTGCAATTGTTAACGAGGTAATATGTATCCATGGTTACGTGCCTATTCAGATGAAGTAAGTGTGTTGAAGTAAAGTAAAAATGACGATAACCGAAAAGTTGAATTTGTAGAAGTAAATAATTTATTTGAACATTTAATTGTCAGAATAAGTTATTCTGATGTGGCGGAGAAAGCCCATTAGCAGCGCTTCCAAGATGTCAAAAATTTTATCCTACTGGCTTTAAAAGCGTTTAAAAATTAGACGTTTTGAATTTTGAAGTTTCAAAATTATTTTGAAAAAAAAATGGTTGGCGCTGACAGCTTGGGAATGTTGAATATTTCTTATTGCAAACAAGCAGTATTTGGCACCAGATCATCATAGTTTATCGGTACTGAAATGAACACAACAAAATTTAGAGTGACATGGGAAAAGTACAGAGGGTTTCCTAAGTGTGGCTTTACATGTCTCGCGTGACCGTGACACCTCTGACATTTCTCGAGGGGAGCTGGAGTATAGTGACAGGGTCGAGTAGCGTGGTGGACCAGGACTTGGACAAGGTGTCAACAATATTGTGCCAGGACACATCGTTGACCAATTTGGGGTCACTTCACTGAGAAGCCGTGACCCGCCACTTGACCTGGTGCACGGATGCTCGATTGTGATTGGATACTCCTCGCTCTTTACTGTGTTTTCCAAATGTGATGCCACAATCTGAAATAAAAATTGTCATAAAGATTTTTTTTGTGAAACGCTCTGTACAATATATTACCCTGCAGCAGTGTAAACATATCAAGAAAACAGTTTACTACAGTTTTAGCGTATTAAAAAGACGTTTTTTTATTGAAGTTTTGCCAAAAACTGTGTCTCTGTGCATAACGACCATCGGGTTAGAGAAATATTGAATTAATATGAATTTTGTAGTTAATTAATTATACTGTGGCCATTTTGTTGGCTCGCGTAAAATTTTGATATTGTTGCTGAAATAAATCTACTCCTTGCTTCTGAAAGGCTCTGTACATTACGGAAAAACAATACAATATCTTCAATTTTGTAAATTTAGAAATATCAGGCTTTTTAATAGAAGTGGAGAGGAAGTACTTTAATATTGCAGAAAACAATGCAATAATTTGGTCGCAAGACGCTGTCTTCTGAATTACTATGTACATTTGTTTTCACCGGCCGACCCACTGTAGCCCCTATCGAATAACAACACTATATAGGAAAATCATAACCTTAGTTTAGAAAAGTTAGCTTCTAATAACCCAGTCTATAATGTCCCAAACAGCCCTCCAACATTCTACTAAAAGGTGAATATAGGGTTACACTTTAGCACCGGTTTCAAATGTACCCTCAATCCTTAATTCCAACCACTTTTGACTTCGCTGAAAACATACACATAAACATTCTACTAAGACCACCGTGAACGACACCACTTATCTTATGAAAGGCTCTGTACATCAAAAAAAATTTCCCCACCTGCAGTACGTATCTGTTCTCGATGACATCGTTGCAGGGTGGATCCGACAGGAGGATGGTGGGTGGGAGTAATGGAACCGCGAGGGAGCCGAACCTGCTCGTGTCGTCATGGTAACCCGCTTCCGCAACTTTGCTCGCAACGGTTCCCGATTTCGTCTTGAGCTTGCTCATATCGGCTCGCTTACTCGCTAGTAAAAGTGTCGTCTGCAGCATGTTGACCTCGACGCACTCGAGACCGTGCGGATTCTCAACGCAAACTTCAAAGTGGATCTTGTCGCCTGGATGAAATGTCGTTTTCGACAGGACAAGTTTCATCTTCAATTCGGGTGAGGTGAAACAGAATTTGTCCATATTAACTTTAATTGTGGTTAAATTGTGGTTTAATGAGGCTTAACTGCTGATTTAATTGACAATAGTACTTTGTCTAAAAGTACGTTTTATACTGCATGCACTCCTCTGAGGCCAATGAAGAGGACTTGAGAATGAAAGGCTCTGAAAAGAAGGGTAATCGATTTTTCACTTTCTCCTACAGAAAGAGTTGCGCGTCGGCTTTTGAATGGCCAAGTTAGGTACCAAACTGCCAAAAATTAAATTAGTTAATTAGAATTAAAACAATTATAAAAATCTATAACTCTGCTTTAAACTCTCGATTTAAGCGTTTTGAAAACTTTTGAAAATTGTTTGACCTCAAACAAAATTTCCCTGTTTTGCCAAACTTATTTATAAAAAAAATTTGCGGTCACAATGTCACAAAGCTTTCAAAATCATGAGACTACAATCCTTTGCAAAAATGACCATTTCTATTGTTCATATTCACGTTCAAACTATTTTTTTAAATATTCGAAATGTCCAACTAAGTTTTCCAAAACTTTAAAAGTATTAAAACGCTAGTTTGGCCAATAAAATTTTTAATCTCTTCTCGATATAAATAAAAAAGCTTTTTGAAATTTACATAATTATAATTTTTCAGAGCTTTTAGTCAAAAAGGAACAAATGTTTTTATTAGTAGTGCACCGTATTATCTAGTTTGCAGTTACAGAAGGGAAGTATAAGTATATTAACTAAACCTTCATCACGGCAAAGGCATTATACGCAATTTAATAAAAACTCAGCCTTGAGCAAATGGAGATACCCTATTTGTATCCAAAAAGTATGTCCCACGTGACCTGAAAACCAAACAATATTTTCGATAACAGTACGCAATTGTTACAATAATAAACGTAAGATTTACACCTAAAAACAAAATATAATGTAAATAAATTTAATTTTATATTATTCTCAATTTGTCTGGAAGAAGCTATGATTGTAAAGATAAAAGCACAGCTAATTTTTATGAAATATGAAATTTCACAAACATTTTGAAAAAAAAAACTTGTAAACTAACGTAGTAGAAGCGAATTCTCCCATTAAAACTGGTATTTTGCCACAGTAGAGCTGTTTTCCACTTTTGTACAATTCGTAGCTAGGACAATTGTAAGACTTGAATCCCGTTTTGCTTGTTATTGACTCGGTAAAATACTGATGAGCACGAGCATGAGCACACGAACCTGTTATAATTATACACAAAATTACCAAAACAAGCCTGGCAACAGAAGATCCCTTAAATTTACTCTCGTATTTAGGTTACTTATCTATCACTACAGTGAATTAAAAAAAAATAAAAATGGAAATTATAAAATATGAGGACCATAAACCTTGCTATTATTTAGGCAATCTTGCTACTAATTAAAAAATTGTACAAAGTAATTTTTTTAAATATCCCGAATTTAAAATATGTTTTTGAAATTATGTGGGATTGAAATATATAATGACATTAAATATTATGTCCGTCTGCAGTATTTTACAATAAAACTTAGTAATATATAATATAATAATATATATATACATATATGTAATATAATTATCCACAGTAATTCTCTTTTTTTTACCCGTACGTCCGTGCCTCCGTCCTCATAGACGGGAGAACGCTAAATTTTAAGCCTTCTCAACAACAATTTAACTTTAAAACTACTATTGCGATTGCATTAAAAAACTCAATTCCACTTTGCAATTGCAAATGCAAAACCGGTTTTTCGCTAGTACATAGTAATACTAGATTAGTAGATGAACCGCATTAATATAAATATGCATAATAAATAATATATGTATTTATTTATTTATGTATATATATACCGACCTATTACCAACTATGTCAGTTAGTAATACTATTATATTTTGATTCAGTAGTAAATTTGTAAATCAAGATTATGAAGTGTTGTCATGTACTTTCCGTGTAATGTTAAATTTAAACATTTCCAAAGCACTTTTGGAAATGAAAGTAGAAAACTTAAAACTTAATGAACTTAAAAATCGTCCAAGTAAATGCATGACCACATGGCAAGAACGTACTTGCGTATTGACCGTAAATTTCGCAGCCAGGCTGTCGCGATCCCCCGTTGGGATAAAAGTCGGCGGTCCCACGTGGTGGGTCCGGGTTAATTCCAGTGCACCCCGGTGCACAGTCTGTGGTGATAAAATCCACAAATTTAGCGTCGGTGGGATCGAGTTTATCAGTTAGTGGGACAGTAGCTTCACACCCAGCGCCACCAGTATCGAGCGCCGTGGCTCTCTTCAATCTTCTTCCATGATTAAGGTTGTTTGATATAAATGCGCCCACCTGTGCGCCCAAACTATGGCCCACGTGATGAAAGTGCTCGAGTTTTGAGTATCGGTGGCTAATTAGAGTATTAATTAACTTTGCTATTTCAGCACCAACGAGTCGTACTCTTGCAACAGCGATATCATACGTTGGTTGGGCCACCTTAACCCAATCGACCACGATAACGTTGTAGTGATTATTCAGCTTGAGATATGCTGCAAATATAACTTCAACGTTAGCAATGCCACAGTAAATAAAACAAAAGAATAAGAGCTCATTTTGAAATTGGCGCAAAAATACAACCTTACATTCTACTTTTAGCCTCAGCATACATAGACCTAGAGGAGTAGAATGTAGGATGGTCTTTTGGGTGGTGCAATGACGTAGATATTTTTCACTTTGATAATCTTTACTTTTCTAAACTAAAGGCTAGTTTTAATGTTGACAAAGTTACTCCACTCACTTTGACTAAAAGTTATGTTTGACATTAGGTTCACCCTCAATCAGTAAATCAAACCCCTTTGTTTGAGTTAATGATCAATTGATTCAAATGTATTGTTTACCGTTTTTTGTGTCCTGTGCAAAGGAAGCATTATAGTTGACGTAGTAACCGTGTGTCAAAATTCTTACAGGTTTGTTTTTGACAAAATATGAGTGTGAAATGCTGTCAAAGTTGATTTCTGAAAAATAATGTTAAGATACGCATTGCTTTTTCAAATTTACAAATACTTGAAAAGCATACTTCGTGTACAATATGAATCTCAAACCACTGAGTTCACTTGATTTAACACCAGTTTCATTGTCAGCAAATGTTGTAACAAAGAATACAATTATAACTATTGTGCGCAACGAAAAAGTCATTGTGTCACGGAACAGTAAGGAACGTTTTTCTAAAAAAAACTTTTAAAAAACAGTACTTTAAGAAAATATTGGCAATATTATAAGGCAAGTTTTATGACACAATTACAGCACAAATGTCCCACTTCATTATTTTGGGCCTCATTGAGCGATTTGTAACCTCAAAATTCTAATTGAGTATATTGGCACTGCATCCAACGACAAATGAAGCGTGTTTCTGAATAACAGGACAAAGTTTAGCCTCATTTTATAGTACTAAAATTTTTTAGTTTCTCTTGACGAAAATACAATAATACATGCCTATTGTATGTGTTGCACTACAGGAAAAAGGAGGTCATAACAAAATTTTAGAAGAATTCCATAATCTACGGCAACAAGACTCTAGATTTTTTAAATAAATTTTGTGGTTCATTAAACTCATCAAAAGCATTTATGAAGTTGTTATAAAAACCGAATTTGCAAAGTAGCAAAGGATCGGTTGATGCGAAAATATGACATTTAAGGTTACATTAAAGTCACTAAAACCTAAAAGATTTTTGTCATCCACTTGATTTGTAAAGTGGATTTTATCATCTTCGCTTCAAGCCTTATATGGATCTGGGACCCTCATCATTATAATGCAGAAAATTATATCTAAATTTGTATTTGTTCTGTTTTTGACCTCCACATGTTATTTTAGGGTCCTGGCGCTGTTAGAACTACTCATTTGATGAATAAACTAGAAAGTTTATGTATTTTTGTCAAACCATAAGCAAACTTCTGTAAACAGGTTTTATTACAGATAATAATAATATAATAATTTATTAATAATTGTTCAAAATAAAGTCGCAAGTTGCTCAGTGGTTATTTTAGCACTAGCTTATAGTTTGATTTATTTGCTTAATGA
>VYYI01001021.1:3369-22910 GCA_021029175.1 Bilobella aurantiaca
GGGGGGGGGGGGGGAGAGAGAGAAAATGCATGGGAAAGGAGAGGAGGGATGGACATTCCATCTAATCCTCAGTTGCCTCCTGAAATCTCTCTTTTCCTTTGCAAACTCTCTTCATAATAAATTCATTCACTACATTTGCGTACCCGAAGGGCTAGTGCAGGGAGGCGCAGCAGACGCCTCGTCTCAAAGGGTTGGCCCTGCGCTAGTTGAAATTAGTCAAAATTAGCCAAAGCTCCTTTTTATGTCAGGTAAATCTAAGTATACAAATGATCAACAAAATTATACGTAACTTAAGTATAATTAATCATGAATCAGTACACTAAAATCAAAGGTAATTAGATAAGGTTATAGTTAGATAGTTAGCGGTCGAAGTAAGGTGGGCCCCCGTACATTGTCGCCCCCGTTCAAATTCTAGCGCTTTATTTGCTACTTCCATTTTCGCCCCATATGATTTAACTACTCTACACCAGGGGAAGACCGGTCAATTATGATTTGGCAACAGCGCTTGTGACTCCCAGTCGCCTCACAACGCATTTTCACCGTAAATACTTACGCTTTGAATTTTAGATTTTAAAAATTTAAGTTTAAGTTGATTGAACGTGAACTTAAGTTGAACTTGTTTGAGTTTTAATTTGTTTGGGTGTATTCATTTATCTAGGTTTAATAATTTAAGTTGGCTGAAGTAAAGCAGAGGAGGAATATGTTCACTCCTCCTGTCCACTCCCAGCAACCCTTATATACCGCCAATCCTCGCTTCGCTCGTCGGAAATATAAAATAAACCACAAGTTACATGCCCCCGGCGGCAGGAGCAACAAAAAGAACGTGTCACTTAACGAACGGTTAATAGGATGCGGTGAGTAATTTCTTTCTCCAGGAAATAATTGAATAAGATATTATATTAAATGAGTCAATTTAATAAATAGCTATTAAATTATTAGCTAATTAAAGTAAGTTATTTCCCTTAATTGTTCCAAGACAAAATTAAACTGCTCCGTGGAATAGGGGACGCCAATTACAAGAAGTAATGTAGGCAGGAGACTCTCTGGGAGAAAGCATTTCCTTACAATGAATCTAACAGCTGTGCAGTGTTCCAGTATAATTTCTCTGAAATAATGTGCGCTACTAATTAATCCAATACGTGCTTGATTAATGACAGTTGTGGTAAATTATGTTGATTAACTATCCAAGTCACAATGGAATGTGCAATTAACTATTATGCCCTCGAGGGCTACATGGAAATAAAAACTTCTTGTGCAACCGGTATAGAATTTCCAGTGAGGCTCTAAGTAGCGTTCTGGAAATCCAAGGGATCTCTGATACAATTGACAAGAGACTCAACATCCTCCAAGTGCTCTATCAAATTCTAAGGGTCACATGGGGAACCCTTAGTGGACTTTTCCAGGGATTCGTCAGTATTCAATTTTGCAGTCGTTGCCTCAAATGTGTCATCCAGATGATGCTTCTCCGTTTCAAATTGAAACGGAACTATGGAACAAAATTGTGAACATTATGTTGCAAGTTGTTCAAATCAAGGAATAAGCGACCAATCAGTTCGAAGCGTTCTGTGCAGAACAAATGAACAAGGAAAACGAGTCATGAGAAATACAGGAATCAGTTCCAAATGCAAGTAGCTAATGGTAAGCACCTTTAGTTAACAACAATTAAATTTTCAAAGTTAAATTTGAAAAATTAAAGTTAAGTTTTTAAAGTTGAATTTAGTGTTAAAAGTTAAATTTAATTTTGCATAGATAAATTTAAGTTTGTATAGATAAATTTAAGTTTGCATAGATAAATTTAAGTTTGCATAGTTAAACTTTGCTAGTTAAATTAAACCTGAACGTTACGTTTGGGCCAAACAGGCCTATTCTGTTAAAGGGTATATACAGCTCACACACGAGTTTACAACTACATAATACTTAAAAATACTGCTTTTATAGGAAAGTTTCATAATTTTTAGAATACGTGGAGCGTTGCTCACTGTCGTCGATAGTTGCTGAGGAAATTCTGCAAGGAAAGGAAGCAGTGGTACTGGAACCTTCACTGTTGCAGGTGAACCTTCAGAAAAACGTTTTTTCCGGATGCTAACACAAGTGCAGCAGCTGAAACTCCAATTATGCCAAACCTTGAAATTTTCGGTGTACCTATCGAATGTGAACAGGATATCGGAGAAGATAACGTCGAAAGCGAACCTTTAGGATCGGCCTAGTTTCACACATCGACGACGAAAAGACAATTAACCGGTAACAGTAGTGCAAGGTATATCATTTTGAGAATTATTCCTTATAAAAATTAAAATATATAATATAATTGATGTGATCGACTGTTTTTTAGCAATATTTCTATCAAAAGCACAGAAGTCGACAGAAGTTCTGTTGAGAACGAGGATACTATATGGTAAGTGTTTGAAGTTGCGCAATTTATCCTATTTAACTATCTTAAATATACAAAGTGAACATTTATAATATTTAAAGTTTTGACAAGGTTTAAGTAATTTAACAGGATAATTATCATTTTAATGTATGTTTGTAACCAACAATAGTTTCTTAATGTCCCAAGTTTGGATACTATCTTCTTTTAATCGCAACTCTTCATTATTCATTTAGATTAATATTATATATTTATAAACAAATTAGAAGACGCCGACAGTGATACCAATCTTCTATTGGATGATGGATCGGATTTGTTAAGACCAATCAGATGACAGCGATGGAGACGACAAATCGTATGAACCACCTATCAAAGGAAATGCCTCCAAAGGTAAAATCAATTACATTACACTACATTTCCATTGTCCTAAATGCCAGAAGTTGTTTAACAGTTAAAAATAACGTAAACTCCTACCTTACAAAAATCTGTTCTTGAAACTTTTAAAAAAGTTTAAATTTTAAATATGGTGCATATACGTGCATGTTTTGCACGCATTGGTATAAAATGTCAACATTTTTCAGACTATTAAAATAACTCTCCGGTGGAACTGTTCAAAGTAATCTTCAGTCCTGAGATGGTAGATACCATGGTAGCGCACTCCAACGCAGGCGCATGTGCAGAGAGTAGCAACGATATTAAGTGAAGCCCTTGACAAGGGACGAGGCCTACGCCTTCATCGGAATGCTCCTGTGCATGGGAGCAGATAAGAAGAGGCAAGAATGCACATTTTGAAAATTTACTTTTGCTCAAACTATGTTTGGAGCCTTTTTAGCATTATTTATTAAGTACCCAATACATCCTCATATACTATTATTGAATTAAATCATTTATAATCAATCACTATTGATTGAATGATGAATTAAATCATCAATATATATACCTGTTGTTTTAAAACTCACTTGCTTCCAGGAATACTGCGCTGTTTGGTATCTGGACTCAAGACCCCAAGTACGCCACTCCCGCCATTCTGGCAACAATGTCCTACAACCGATTTTAACAAATACAGAAATTCCTCCGCTTTGACAACCGTTTCTAGCGTCAAATCGGTGGAGAAGCAAAGTTCAAGTTCAATTACATTTCGGCGACATTCGAACCCTTCGTCAAGAATATTCAGTCACGTTTTTGTCACTACGACACACTGCCAAAGCGATAAGCGGAGCCATCGGGACGATTTTTGGGGATTTAACGGTTTGTGCGAGCGGAAATTAAACAGGTATTTGCACACTTTTGTGTTTATAACCTGTGTTATGTATGTAATGTAAAGTCCTTCGTGTACTAAATGTAAGAGAACTATTATAAAATATGTTCAGAAATAAGTATGTTTGTTAGAAATGCATATGTTACTAACCTAAAATTTAATACGTATGATGCCAAATTCACAACCAAATTAGTCATGTAGTTTTACACGCACGCATGACTATACTAATAATTGTTGTAGTCATGTTGTTCCAAAGTGAGGTAATTTTTTGTTTGTTTCACAAACAATGCTCATGGCCAGTGCAATAGAATCAGGTCACCTGACAGTCAGTTTGGAGGAATCCAAAACTGAGAGACGATGCTCTCGCAACTGAAATTGAGTGCATCGCACAAGGTGGTTATGTATCGCAACCTGAGGCGAGCCACTCGCTTCAGTTTAAATTTTGAGTTTTTTTTTTGCGAAATTTGGTCGAAATTTTCTATGGTAAAAACTTTCCATCTTGTTTTTGCAAAATCAAAACTTTTGGACCGTAAGTACACCATGACGTTTGATGCATGTGTGCGCCTAGGCGGCGTTATAAGCTGTCGTACCCCGGTGACTGTTGGTAGGTAGTCATGCGATGGTCATTGGTGGAGATCAAGGTACGGCTGCAACTCAGAGTGTCCCGTGGCTCCTCACACTAAATTGGTAAATGGACTATAGAAAGTGCCGGCACTCGTCAAAATAGTTTTATTATACAGCAACCCTAGGACTGTTAGAATAATTTCAATTATTTAAAATGAAACGTATAGGACCAATCTCTCAGCTGATGGACAGAAGAAGCCTTGATCTTTATTTTTAAGGTTCAACGGCAGAAAATAAAATGGATTTTTTTTTGTTTCCAGAAAGAGGCTTTGCCTGCACTGGGTCAGCTACTACCTTGACTCAATCCTTCCCATTGTCGCTTTTTTTTTTACATAGATGACGAAAACAATGATCGTAAATACAATTATCATAATTAGTATCTTAATGGCAAACCAAAACATGGTGTAGGGGCTAGTGGGAGGACTGGCATTTCTTGACCTTTGTACTCGTGATGCTAGGATAGAAGGGTGCCGTCCGAGGTCACTGAAGTTCACCTTCGGTTGCAAGTGTCAGTTCGTCTTCAAGGCGGACAGTGGGTCCACATTCTGCCTATAGTCGATCAGCATTTCCGAACTTCTGTGCTTCTTTTCATTGATGCAAAATTCTGTTGCCATGGGAACGGCAAAGACACTGTCGGGACATTTCTCCGTCCTGGTGTCCAGTTCAAGGAGTAGTTTGACTCAAGTAAAAGGAATTGTCAATTCATCTGCGGTTTGGTCTTCAGTTGGGACAGAGGTCACTTGGATGAGCTTTTGTTCCACTAGTGTACATGTTATGTTAGACTAGCAGTAAGAGGTGGACAACTTTGTCTGTATCCGAAATGACTAATTCCTCGTCCACATGTAAGACGAGGTAGACCGTTTCCTTTTACATGGTGCTGCTGCACACGCATGGGTCACTATGAGTACGTAACAGGCCAATCGTCATTTTGAGAAGGTCCTCAAGCACCTCTGTGACTACTTCAAATCGTAGAGATACTTGAGGACTTGACGCACTTGGATATGACCCTCTGGTATACATTCCAACCCTTCGGGCTGGGCAATAAACAAGGTTTCTTCTAGTACTCCACTAAGAAAGGCTGTTTTCAAATTAGATCGAGTTGCCGTAGATTGAGACAATTCTGGACCACAATTTCTGGCAAGAGCCGGAGGATTCGTACCTGCAAATTGAAACAAAAGTTTCTGCGATATCTAAGCCAGCGGTCTGCTTGACTCCATAGACAACCAATTTGGTCTTGAACCTCTCCAGCGTCTCTCGCGTTTCGGGTTTGACACTGAAAACCCATCGGCAATCAAGGGTGAGTTGACCTTGGGGAAGAGGTACCAGGTTCGAGGTACCGTTGTCAGCATGCCAGCAACGAGGGAAACGTTTACTAGTTTACTTCGATCGCGCAGTACTCGCCCTGTGGAAGGAATGACCACCGTGATATCTGTATCCACGAGTACTTCTGCCGCAAAATCACCATGAGCTGTTTGCAATAGAAGGAGTGTAGTCCCCACTTTGAAGGGACTGGCTGCATGGGCCTCCTTCCTTCCAGGACCGGAAATTGTATTCCGAAGGCTCGGCTTTGCATCGGGGTGCGGTATAAGCCCATTGCTTGGAGGCTCCTCCCCTTTAGACGAGGGAGGCTCCGCATTTTCTTGATCGGAAGACTCGGGAGAATCATTGGGTTCGGTTGCGGTATCGGGTTCGTCCTTCGGGTTTGCCTCAACGGTGACTTCGGTAATGACCCAAATGGTTGCAATGGCCGCGTTCTCATCTTCAACAAACGAAACATTCCGTTCCACCAAGACTGAACCATTGTCAAACGAGGTTGATAGATGAGTGAGCATCGTACCCCACGAGAACACCTTTTTTCAAAGGAACATTTTTTGTCGTTAATATTATCCGGCGTTGGTTCTCCCAATTTGTGTGAGTCAAATTGAAACGGTTTGTCACAAGTAGTACATTGTGACAAAGTTAATAATTCTTCCCCAACAACTCTGGGGAAAAAGAATGTTTTCCTCACTATTAATTGGTGGCCATATTTTGTTCAAGAAAGTAACATTCAAAGAAAGTCCTGGTCTGTATACAACCATGTCAATGACTTTTGCCTTAAGCATTTCCAGAATTGGGGGCGTTAATGTCAAAGGGATGTTGTATTTTGGTTGTTTAAATGATAAAACGCGATTACTCTGGAGTCACCATTTGTTAAGAGCCGGTTCTCTACAATATGTTGTGGGCCTACGTCGTATTTATTAATTACATAAACCCAGTGCTGTGGAAACTAGAAGTATGCAAATTAATTATTGTGACAATACTTCGTGCTTCTACATCGATAACCACAACTTTGGAAAATCAAATATAACATGTTAAGGTTGAGTGATAGAATATCGTATAAGCTCAAGAAATGTTTGCTGTAGGAATCGAGTTTTCTACCAACGGGGGACACTTCATTGATCCTAACAACACATGAGTCTCCGTAGAAAGACTTCGGTCAATTGATATGTTCAGTTGCTGGGTTTGACCCACTTAATTTTTTCTCTGCTTCCATCATATCTTGCCTTCGGTGAGCGCTTGATTACATCGAGACTGAGCATTGCAGCTGAGGTTGTGTAGAGTTGCTTACATTTGCATGCCCGTCTAAATCAGTTACCTAAATATATATCTTAATTATGATTATTGATGTTTAAAGAGGTAAATTTTTAGATAAAATTAGCTTACTCTCGCGCAATTTCAAATATTGGACAATGCCCTTAACCACTCGTATTCATAATGCTTTCCGGTTACGTAAATTTTCCTGGCCCTGTCTATCTCATATTTATAAATTCAAGCCTCTTCCTTTCTCTAATGTATCCGGATAAGGTAAATAATATGGAGGGCAAGTGTTTTGTCAATTTGCCTGCTGCTAAATACTCAAAACAGTACTTGCGGAACCGCTCGGACACACCACCTCAGTGTCCAGAATATAACGTGACGGAGACCAATGACTTTGATTGACGGACTTGATGTTGTTTAATGTAAAGGTATTTATTCAATTAGTCCAATTAACTCAGCCTTAAATTAACTTCTTCTTTTTACCTGAGGCCCCGCTTTTCTTTTTCTTTTCTCTTTTTTTTTTTTAAAAAGCAATGCTATGCTTTTTGAAAAGTGGCCAATATTTGCTGCCAAATAAGGGCGTAGCCCAAACATTAGTTCTAAATATTCATTAGCTTAATTAAACCTTAAATTATTAACCAAATTTTCATGCACTAAAATTAACCTCTTTTTTGATGATTCGCAACGTCTTTTCATCTCCTTTGTCGGAGACTAAAGAAACAAAATTAAAACAAATCCTGAATCTAAACTTAACTTTATTACTCAAATACTAAGAACTTAAGAAAATTAAAATTACTTTAAATTAGATGCATTAATTATTTAAATAAATCAGGAACTGAATCTAAAATTGAGGTCACTTGAACCGTTTTGATTTAAGGACTACCTTTCCGTTTCGGGGTTCAGTCGGCTTATTTTCATTGACTGTTTCCGGCGTTGCTCGTCTATCTTCGGAGACTTCTGGCTGTTCCAGTTGGATCTCAGCTTCTGGTATGAGGGTGGAGTCAGTCACCAGTGGCAGCGCTGCGTGAGACTACGAAGCCTTCTGTGACACCTCCAGAAGGAATAATCATTGATCCTGTCGGGATAGGTTCCCAGTACCTGAAACTTGAAGACTGAAGTTGTTCCATCTTTGCCGGCTTAACTTCCGTCACTTTCCCAATTGGCCAATCCAGCCTTTTAGCATTGTCACTGCCGATTAGCACCATGTCAACGACTTGCAGTTTCTTTAAAGGCTTATCACTTTGACGCTGTACCAGGAGCGACAAGTACTCCTTTCGGAAACGAGCCTTTAGCTCCTCTAAAACACGAGTGTAGTGTCGGTACTGGCGCTTATATACCTTCCCTTTGTGCTTTTCTATTTCCGGTAACTGCACTTCAGTGACTCCTTGTAGAAGCATGGAAGACGTCAATGGTATTGAGTCACCAAAATCTTCTGTGACGTAGGGCGAGCGTTGACGATTGCTTCTGCGTCACCAGCACAGGTGACGCTCAGCTCCTCCAATTCTAGTACTCTTCTTCCTATTATTCGCTTCAAAATATTCTTCATGGACCGACTGAGGCGCTCCCACCAACCTCTCCACCACGCTGCACTCGGAGGATTGAAGAGCCAGACGATTCTTTTGAATTGTGTTTAAATTTGTTTTCAGTTGAATTATGCAAACATGTTTTCGGCACTAACAAATTCAGTACACTTGTTACTGTAGACGACGCTGGGCCTGCTTCTTTTGTCCACAAACCTTCAAAAACAAAAGCAAGCAAGAACGATGCAAAATATGAGGGACAATAACAGTTCCAGGTGCACAAAACGAAACACTGCGCAAGTGGCTAGAATAATCCACACCTTTTCCTTACTTTTTAAAAACAGTGGTCCCTCCAAGTCCACTCCCGTGATTTCAATTACCTTGGCGTTTTTGACACTGTCCAGTGGAAATCCCGGAAGGCTCGTCGAATGACTTTGAGGCAAAACGACGGCACCTCACGCACTTTGATACTATTTTAAGAATCTCTCTTCTTTCCTGTAGAATCCAGTTCTTTTCGCAAAACATTCCCATGAGTAATTTGATTCCACCGTCATAATACTGGATTGCGGGTTTCGTGAATGTTCTGGTCCACTACTGGATGAGGGTTTATAAGCAAAATCGGTAGTCTGAAACCAAGCGAGTCATTTCGTTCCAGTATCCTTGTGTTGACACGGAGCAGTCCACCGTTGTCTAGAAACGTATCGATTTGCCCAGGGGCTTCTCATTTTGGAATAACCTCGCTCTGAGCTACCTGCAAGATTTTATTTCAACGTTTTCCATTTCTTTGATGGAGTTTCTCCTTTTTGTTGAGCACGTTAATCCTTATCAAAAGGCAGCTGCGTAAAGGAATGCATGATTGCGTTCTTGTTGAAAGTTGATTCTTAAATTTCTTATTTAAGAATCTTCTTGATTCTTATTCTTTTTTAAAAATTGTTCATGCAATTTTAATGCAACATATTTTGTGCAAAGTATTCCACGGCAAATAAAAAATATACCTTCGAATCCAGTGGGAAGATGATTGTATAATCCTTAAACTAACTGCGTCAGAAGTATAAGAACGTTTCCCATTGTGAAGCAAAAATTCCGGACCCAGTGCATTGGACCAACTATATCGAGAGAATTAAATTGTCCTAGTCCACAGCTAGCACATGGTTGTAATTTGAAATCCAGTACCTGCTCAAATCTATAACACCCAATACAAGTCTATTTGTTGTAGTTATTAGTAGTGAAGGGTGATGGTGTTATTTATTGATAACACACGCTCACATGGGTGAAAGGCGCTTCTTATTGATATGCCGTGTGCGAGGGTACTCTTTATTGATAGAGAAAGGACAACCTGCGACCAGGTTCTAACGAGAGGACCCTTCTCAATTTTTTTTTACATTATCGCTACAATATCTTCAAAATTAAGGAAACAACAACAATTGAGTTCCAAAAGAAGGCAAAACTTATTGTCTCCAAGTATTAAAAGTAAAGCGCTCATGGTCGGAAGACGGCGGGAGTAGGTTCTTCTACCTCCACAATTCAAAGTCCAAGTCAAGAAACCAGCCTGGACTAATGACGGGACTTATGCTTTTTCCCCGCTGAAAGTTCAGGTGTATTAAGGAATGAGTTGACGACAGGGTCAGCATTTTCGTTCACTTCTTCTGTTTCAATATTCTTGTCCGCTATTTCGGCTTCAATATCCTCAACCTCCAAATTGAAATTCTCCTCCTTTTCTTCCTGATCCATTTTGTCGTCCTTCTGTTTTTGATCAAGAACAACTCTTTCTATGGAGAGCATTGGATACTTGCTCTTACGACAGGTGTCATAGGCAAGAACCAGATTCTTGTGGCCCATCTTGATGACTTTCCCCCTCTTCACAATTCGAATGATTCCTCTAGCAAATCGAGTTACAAAGGCGCCGCCGCGTCCCGTGACGAAACTTTTAACATTAGTGTCGAAAAGTTATCGTAAGAAAAAAACTCTTTAGGTTCCCATGAATTGCTGTAATTAAAAAGAAAACGAAAATGCAATTAGCTAATGCTGTTCATTTATAATTGCTAATACACTAATAACATTTAAATTACTTACTCTTTCTTACAAGAGCTTTCCGGCACCTGCCATTTACAGTGGTAAAGGGTGCATTCTTCGCCTTTTTTATTGGGTGCGGTTGATTCACCTCATGGGCCAATATCTTTATTAGCCAATGTTTGCCAAACAAAGTTTGAATTATTTAAATATAAATAGTCAATAAGTTGCTCCTACATTAAATAATGTTGTCATTATTAAAAATTACAAAAGAAAATATAAAATATTTTTTAATTACGAACCCTACAGCGGAATTTATTTATTTTTTTCATAATTTATACTCCTTTGGGCCTTGTCTCTAATATACAACAAATAAAAATAAAATAGCCAGTAGCTTCATTCGCATTCGCATCATTCGCATTCGCATTCGCATTTGCATCCAACCGCCCTGTCTAAAACTAAAAGAGAGAAGGAGAAATTAAAGATGTAGTTTTGATTTCTAACGACAAAATTTTTAAACATACTTATCGTTAAATCTATAATTTGGTGAAATCAGAACAGGTTTTGCTAATTACGAAAACTTCTTCCGGCAATTTAACTTTTGGGTTACGGTTAGGTTTAATAATAAGAGTATTTGTGAAGAGCCCCCAGATATTTCCCTGCCGTGTCGTGACGACGTATAACGCGTGGATTTGCTTCGCTTAATGCTTCCAGGCAAATAAAACAAATGTTTTCTGAATCATGTTTCGCTTATTCTTCTGCAAAAAAGTTTTTCGGGACAATTGTCTTTTTTTTGCAATGTTTTGCTTAGAATGAGCAAATCCGTAATTAATTTTACAGAGCTGCATTTTCCCGTGTCATAAGAAATCCTCTCTTCCTGTCCCATTTCATATTTTACAAATGCAAATGAAATAGGAATATCGACAATTGATATTTCTGGAATAATACTCCCTATAATTTCCAAAAAAATTGAATTTTTCTGCTTAAGCGTCTTAAGAGATCAATGTGCGTGTCCTGGACACGTTGGGTAATACGCATTGGCCTAAATTTCCGTTTCAAACATGCTTGAAAACAGAAACAGAAATATTGTTTAAGTTTTCGAATTGATCATTGGCATTTAAGAGTATGTCATATTCCTTTGTGTATTTTAGACAAGAAAGGTCTAGAAAAGTTGCTACGAGCTTTGCCCTTAATGCATTCAGCCTCCTTATACTTAGCAAAACGCTTGCCGGGAGTTTGTATATTAAATCCCAATGCTACTCGCTTTTGTGCATTGTCTTTCCAGATTTCGTTTCCATTAAAATTTGCGATATTGGAAAGATAAATACATTACCCGTTTTATCTTTTAGATCAACTAAACCTGTGCGAAATTTTAATTTAAACCTTTAGGATTTCTAGCAATCCCATTTCCCTAGGCATTGAATTAAGCTCTCCCACTAATATATCAAATCTATTAATTTTTTCTACACACCAGTCGCTTCCTCAATTATTCATAAAATTTTATACCAAAATCATAAATTGTGCGCATCTTATAATGGCACTCAATAAAATTTGAGATTGTTACAATAACCAAACCTCCAGAATACCGAATAATACATGTAAGGCATTCCTTCTGAATGCCATTAGAGAGCTCTCTTAAATCTACTATAACTAATTCTGAGTCCATTATGTGAATTAAACAACCCAGTCAATAACTAAACTAAGTCTAGTTTGCATAAATTTATAAAATCGGCTACAATGTCCTGAATGTGGAATTGAAGTCGCCTCAAAGTTTAAGCAGCTTTCCAGACGCTTAAAATAAATTTACAAATACAGCTTCCCCTTGAAAACTGCATCTCACTGTGTAAACTTGAAGTCGTTTCGACTCGTCATGGAATATGTCTTAGCGGAGTTCAAGGGCTTGAGCCAACAGCAGCATCTGCTCCGATTTCTAGGGCCAAATTGGCAACGGGAACTGGAGCTGGCGCTGGACATGGAGCTGCTGAAATTAAGAGTAAATTATCAGCGAACAATTTAAAAAAAAAAGCTGATTCTTGTTCTTAAAACACATTTTCCACCAACTTAATACGTTCACTGTTAGCTAATACTAAGCTTACAGTTTATAAATCGTGATCTGCCATGATTCTTGCCTTTTTTAGAAGAGTAGACTCTATACGCTGAAATCATATTTTGGTAGCGGAGTTCAAATGTTCAATGTTGATGTAAGCCGTCAATGCCTTCCTGACCGCTTGTTCGTTGCAAGATTTTTTAAGAAATAATATGGCAAAACTTTGTGAAAACACTAGCACTGGAAACTCACTAGCTATACTGTCGATTTCCAAATGAACATGTGGTCGTCGCCAGCTCATGGGCTGTACACCCCACCCTGTCACCACGTTTAGTGATGCAAACTTTTGAGTAAAGCGTCGAAAGCGGTCGCTGACAATCTTGATTTTGCTGGAGACGAGTCTCTTATTTAGCAGAGTGTCCAGATGTGTTACCAGAATACTCAAAACCTACAAAACAAGTAAGAATAAATTATTGAATTCGATTTTGTAATAATAATGATATTACGATTTTATGGCATTAATTTTATGTAATGTAGTTTTTTTTCAATAATAAAAGTAAAAGAAAGTGTTTTTTGAAAAAAATCTTTTAGATTTATTGTATCTAATGGGGTTCTTGTCTGTTGACACACAAATAATTGAGGAAATCATAAATCAAGACTAATCAAGTGGGATTGTTACTCTTTCAAGTAACAAGCTCACCGACTGAAGCATAGGAGATGTCGAGTCCAATGGAGCAAAGCGGGGCACGATTACTCTATAGGTCTTCCTGCGACTCTGGCGTCTCATGCCTATATGTCCAATATTCTTACTCTCAGCCGGCCGTCCTGGTGGGCGTTGACGGGTCACAACAGGGCCACCGCTTACTCCAAGTCTAGGCTCCTCTATTGCCATTGGCTCCTCTCCAGTTGCGGCTTCCGTTGCAGGTGGCTGGACACCCACCCCTTCTTCTGGTTCTTGTGACTCCTCTCCCACCTCCGTTCTGAGTAGAATAGGCTCCGCGTTGACATCGTCCTTCCATCCCAACTCCAACAATCCTACCGCCAGAATTGAGTGACTGCAAAGCCGCCGCTTCCAATATACCCAATATATATATCCAATATATGGATATATATATATATATCCATCCAATATATATTCCAATATATATATGCCCTAATTATATATATAATTCCAATATATATTGATATCAACAGTTTTTTTTCCCTCATGTTCTCTGAATTTATTATTATTAATAATTGGGGTTATGGCCCCCTTCGGGCACGGAGCCCATGGGACCCTTGCCAATCGAATTATTGAATAAATTTATACATTACAAGAGAGAACGATTCTGATTGATTGATTGATTTGAATGGGAGTACTTTGAAATAACATAACCTAGATTGAGTTATTGTGTTGATACAACACTCACAGCAGCTCCTGAATCCAAAAGAATTTGTGTGGAATCCTTGTTGATGAACCCCTGAACCAATACCAATACCAATACCAATTTTGCAGGCTGGATATTAATTAAGAATGTTGAATCAAGTACTGACTTTACTGGCATTTTAAATATTGTTTCTGAGCAGTCATTTGCATTCTGGCTTCTGGTAGGATAACGTTTCTTGGAATCAGGGAATTCGCCGACCTAATAGAAATTCCCCGTCTCCCGTATTTTGCATTGCAATTTGCGTCACTGTGTGTACGCAATTTATGAAATGAACACCACATATAATTACTTTTTCTCCCTAAATTTGGTTGTTGGGAACGCGCTCTGCATTCTGACGCATCTTGAGTTGAAGTATTATGCAACTTACAGAATTTGCGTTCTCTGCAGTTATTTGCTACGTGTCCCATTAAACCACACTTGATACACTTTGTATGTGGAAAATTTTTAGCGTAGTGCCCATCAGTTTGACAAGCATAACAAAGCTGTTCGCGCTGGAACTCAAGGCCCAATGGATTGCGTTTTGGTGGTATGTACGTATCTCCTTGTGCACGTTGAAACATTTGAGGACCTTGTAAGATACGGTCATTGTGTTTATTATTAGGTGCTAAATTTACGACTTAGTGTTGGACAGCTGCTCACATAACTTCCAGCTTTTCCACATTTCTTGGAAACTCTACAATTCTTTCATTTTGTTGTAAAACATTATTAAGGACGTTAATTTCTCTTTGATGAGCAATAATACTCTTTGATTCCTCAATTGTTTTTGCAATTTCTAAGAATTCGGCAGTAGTTTTTGGTTTCATTTATGAGATTTAACTCAAATAATTTGGGCGTGCATTCTTAATGAGCCATTTTATTCTCTTTGCTTCAGTCATTGTTGGTTCAGCTTGAGAAATTAATTTTAGAAGATCAAAAGCATAAGTTTCTACAGACTTGTTAACTATCTGTTTCCGATCTTTATATTCCAATTCTGCTGAAACTGAATCAACTACCCCAAAATCTTTTATCAATTCTGAGTAAGCATTCCAAATGTAACATTTGGAACTCCGCCCCTTGCAATTTCCTCTAAAAAAACAACTTTTTCCACGTTCCTGCCGTCCCTTCCAGCTGACAGCTAAGTACAATAGCCCGATCTGACTAGCATGACTAGCTAATTCAAAACGACTTAAAGATAAAAGTATGTCTTCCCCTTTTGCTCCAGAGAATTTCGGCAATTTAATTTTATAGGATGCTATGCTATGTTTGAAATGAGCTTTATACCAATTCTAAGAACTATTTTTGTAAAAGCGAAAATAAATCTTAATTAATTTTTTAACTTTGCTCAATGTGCTGGACGGCTTGTCCGGTCTTGATCCTATCCTAAACCCTGGCCGAAATGGTACCTAACTCGGCGGCCTTGTTGTAGTCAGCAATGGCTCGATCCTTTTGATTTTGACATAGTGGGCAATTTCATACTTGGCACGAAGTATTGTAAGTACTATGAGGGAGAATGCAATAACAAAAAGAAGAGGGCATATTAAGGAGAAGTAGAATTTTTCGGCATCCATGTGTCGTTTTAGGTCATCAGTGATATTTGGTGTGTCAGCTCCTCCTTTTGGCGGTCATTCGTGAATGGGTTCATGGCTTGAAAGAACAATTGGTTGTTGTATACATCACGGTAAGAGTAGCCGTATTGCTCGGCGAAGTTAGTTCCGGATCCTAAACGGAACTTGACCTCGGCCAGGAATGCCGCTACACCGGATAATGAGACCTTTGTGAGTATATAAAATTTTCCGGCGTGGCCAACAGGTGATAGGAATGGGTACGGCAAAGACACTTTTGGGACTTTGCTGGGTTCTTCAAGAAGGCTTCCCGGGCAGTAGATGAGAATCTCATCGCGCAGCGGCTTGAGCTGATTGAATTTCCTCCGTGAATGGGTTGACGTTTTCCTGGAACAAAGTGCCTTATTTATTTATTTGCATTTGGTAACGTGGCAAAGGGCAATGCACATTTGCATAGGAAACAGTACCAGATCCTGTGCAAATGGAATCTTTGGGTTGAATTCGACAGGGCAGTTTCCGGTTATTTACAAGATTGATTGATTGATTTATTTGACCTTTCCTTTAGGCTCGCGCCCATGGGAAGGTTTTCTTAAAATTTCATTGAGTACATTTTTTATATTTTTAATTTGATTCGCTTATAGTTAAAGATATTAGTTGTTTTTCCTTTCTTGTTAGAATAAACCTAATTAATTTCTTAATTCGTAATCGTGATTTCTAATAATTTTATGATTGTATTAGTAATAATTTTCGATGAAATGTTAGTGAATTAAATTAGAAGAAATGAATTCGATAGGATTACATAGTAATATGATATTAAGTTTTAAACGTTGTTTTGGCTTTGGACGTTTTGATTCTTCTTCTCTTTCTTGTTGTTGATGTAAAATTTACACAAGAACAAGAAGATGGCCAGACCAAGACCCGTAGACAGCGATCCGAAA
Organism: Bilobella aurantiaca; assembly: GCA_021029175.1. Taxonomy (NCBI): domain Eukaryota; kingdom Metazoa; phylum Arthropoda; class Collembola; order Poduromorpha; family Neanuridae; genus Bilobella; species Bilobella aurantiaca. Next base: position 19,680 of record VYYI01001021.1, read on the forward strand.
ACAATTGGAATTATAGGGGCGTTGGGGTTTCCTTGTAATTTCTCTTCAAGAAGTACCTTTAGTTTCTGCATCTGCGTCTCCAATTCTTGTTTTTGTTTTAACAGTTGGATTGCCTGTTCCACGTTTCCGTGAGTTAAGGTGCCTGGAGGAAAGTCTTTTTTGATAGCGTCTAATGCCGTTTCTACCCCGGCGAAGGTTGTGCCTGTGACGACCGCCTTTGTAATCCCGTGTTTCAATATCGCCTTTGCAATTGCAACGACTCCTGAGGCCACCGGTTGAGTTGGTATCGGCAGTGAAAGCAGCAATATTATCGGTATCGCTGCTGCGAGGAGCTTCATCTTGAACAAAGAAAAGAATAAAAATATTAGATCAAATGATTGATTGAGACTGATCAAATTGAAGGCGTTCTGGGACGCTTAAATATCTTCCAATGACTCCCTCAAGAATTCTCTATGTTTGAGGCTCATCAAAATTTTTGGAATAAATGACTTCACGGAATCTTTTGAAGTGAATATCAGCGTTTCCTCTTCCTCTTTAAATTTGTGTCGAGGCTGAATACGGCACTGCAGGAGGGTATGATGGAGCGTGTCTTCGCCTTCCAAATTGCAGCAGAATCGCTGATTCTGGAATAAGTAGATTTTTTGATTCGTGATGAGCATCGTGGATTGTGTTCTACATGCAGCAATTATTCGCTTATCCGCAAGGCTGATGTTTAGGAGGAGGTATTCAAGCGGCTTAGGCATTGGCGAATAAATTCTTCTACCCCAGGTTGGAATTGGGACTGGTGAGTCATTTATTTTTTGTAAATCGTCGTTCCATAGTGTTGCTGGGACATTTTTGAGCAGTAATTGAGGAGGTATGAGGAGTTCTTCTGGTTGTTGGAAGTGAATGTCAACTGAAAATAACATTGTCTTAAATTGGGTAAACCAATTGTAGCTTGCCTTCCTTGGTTTGTCATCTTGGGCATCTAATTGGATTAGCTTCTTTAGGATTATTTTTGGGTATCTTTCCTCTTCCATGCGCATTATTCTCTGGAAAAATTTGACTGAGCGTGAGATGACCTGAGCCTTTAATTTAATTTGACCGCATTCCAGTCGTAATCGGACACCCGGCACGTTGTGACTGACACCTAATATTCGTCTCAGGAAAAGAGTTTGAATTTGTTCTATCTCGTCTAGATATCGAAGAGCCCAGATTTCTGCACCATAAAGTAGAACTGAAGTTACAATGACGTTAAAAAGCTGGATAATTGATCTCCAATTGGAGGTTCTTCCTCTGACGAGGATTGAACGGATTCTGTTCATTGCTTTTCTAGCTTTCGATTTGGCTGCAAGTACTTCCTTCCTGAATATTCCACTAGAAGAGAATATTATCCCCAGGTATTCGTATTCAGATACGATCTCGATCGGTTCGTTATTGTAGGTGAATTTCAAATCCTTTGACAGTTTCCCTCCTTTTCTGAAAACAATAATTTTAGTTTTGTTTAGATTCACTTTTAAGGCATGCTGGTTGTAATATTCTTGGAGGCTATTAATTCCCGCTTGTAGTGCATTTGGTCGAGTGGAGGAAACATCCTTGTCATCTGCAAAGAGAAGGCAAGGTATTTTAGCTGGCGCATAATTAAAAAACTTTGAGTTGTTCTGCAAAACTTTGTGGACGTCACTAATGAAGAGACAGAAGAGCAACGGTGAAAGGCTGTCTCCCTGGATGAGGCCCTCCGTTAATTCAATTTTTTTGGTGAAGGTATTATTTCCCAATCTAATCACTGTTGTAAGCTGGTTGTAAATGTGACCGAGAATTCGGATGAATTTCGCACTAATTCCTACGTGGTATAGTTTTTGCCAGAGCAAATTGAACTGAATAGACGGATATGCACGCTGGAAATCTATAAATAGGGAGTACAATTTGCCATTTTTCTTGCGAATTTCTGTTTGCAAGAGACCGGTTAAAGTAAAAATATGGTCTGCGCAACTCCTTCCTTTCCGAAACCCAGCCTGAGATTCGTGCAGTATATTTTCTTTGGCCGCCCACTTTTCCAGACGTTGGGATAGTAATTGGGTAAAGATTTTCATTGCTACATTAGTTAGCCCTATTGGCCTATAGTTCATAGGGTCATTAGGGTCACCTTTTTTGAAGATCATGACAGTCAGTGATTCACACCACGAAAGTGGAGTATTCTCATTTTCAAGGATACGGTTGAATGACATGAGTAGAAAGTCTAGGCATGGTTCATTGAGATTTTTATAGAATTCGTTGGAAAACTGATCTACACCAGGGGCTTTGTTATTCTTTAACTTTTTTATTACACTTTTGAGTTCGTAAATAGTAAATGGGTCATCTGTATCTTTACTGTGAAGGCCATGATAGAGGTAATTGTGATTCTCCAGCCTTGGCTGAAGGTTCCGATAGAAATTTTCCCATGATTCAGCGTCAACTTGCATTCTTTTATTGGTCTGTGGGGACAAGGCGGCAATGGCCTTCCAGAAGTCAATTGGATGAGCAGTGTCATTAATTTTTTGCTTTAGGGCATCCCAAAAATCCTTTTTTTTCTTTTTGTATAGAGCTCTGTAGGCTTTTCTTGCCCCGTAAAATTCTTCTCTATACATGTTCCATTTTTTCCTTTTTGTTTTTGAGAGAAATTTTGTCATATTTTTCTTGGCACGTCGGCACTCAAAGTCAAACCATGGTTCATTTTTAAAAGAAACCTTGCGGAGAGCTCATGTGATTTGAGTTTGCAGCCTTCACCATTGCGGTAATAAAATTGTCATAAACCGGAGAAGTCATTGAGAGGAGAGAAGTGATGGTGGCAATGAAGGAGTCTTTGTTTTCAGCTTTCCACTTTGGTCTCCTTCTGAATTGCTGATTGAGTTTTGATGAGTGGGTCTCTTTGGAAATGTTGAGTTGTAAAATTCCAATAAGATGTTTTGTGAAGGGATAATTGTGAAAGGATAGCCTTGTGGTGTGAGGGTCGTGCGATTCATCGATAAAACAGAGGTCAATCGTGCTTTCTCCATTTCCACACATGTAGGTAAACGCTCCTTCTTCGTCACCATTTACTCTCCCGTTAACTATTTTAAGGTCGTGAGACCCTGAAATTTCAAGGAGCTTTTCTCCTCTCTTGTTAATTTTACAGTCCATCGACCTTCGGGAGGGCCACTTTTTATCCACACTAGATTCAGTTTCTACAAGGGATCCGGTGTGAGCATTAAAATCACCACACAACACTATTTT
>VYYI01001022.1:0-22896 GCA_021029175.1 Bilobella aurantiaca
TGTCAGAATTGAAAAAGACTGCCCTCGTTTGCATAGAGTCACCTGCGGTTATCAGGCGAAAGCTACGGCCGTACCTCACGTCAGGTTGGTGTCCTCTGCCTTTGTGCTTTAGGCCCGTAAAACAGCGGAATGTTACGGATAGTCTGTTGTGCCCGCTTGATGGCAACATCTATGCTAATGAGTCCTTATCCCTAACACATCCCTACCCTCTCCTTTCATATGTTGATCATCCGCTCTGCGGGAATGTCAAATAACGCTCCTTTACTAAAAAAAAATATTAATAAAAAAATTAATATTAAAAATAGATAAAAATTTATTTAGGGTAATCATAAAAAAATTCTATTTTATTATGGGCAATCAATGTACAAAAAGAGTATAAGGTACAAAAATTACTCTTATCTTACATTTTTGCCAGCTTATCAAGAACTTTAAAAGCAAATCAAGATCCTATTTATTATTAATAAAGTTACCAATATTCTCAAGAGATTATTTATTTTGTGCTTGTCCTGCTTTGAGCTTGATTTTCTGTGTGAAATGGCGAAGGTGGGAAGTGAAAGCTTAAAGAGGTCCATTAAATTTTCTGGCAGAGAAGGGTCAGCTATTTGAACGGAAATGCTTTCACTAAACGAAAGTTTCAATTTCAGCCGATTTACTTTTATGTGAATCGTTTGAGCGGGCTGCTTCAATCTTGGACGTTGTTTCCTCCATGGGCATATCAGTTCTGAGATTTGAAAATAGAAGGAAGTGGCATGTGGTTAATAAGGGAAAGTAAATAGGCCATTTACACACAGCGCAGAAACCAAAGCGACTTCTCCTTCCTTTCTTCGCCAAGATCTCTATCTTCTTTGGATGAGAGCCACGAGAGCTCTTGGAATCGACTGATTCCGAATTTAATTGAACTTCATTTCGGATAGACTCATATTAATTCAATTTCCTTTTCACACAATTAATTAGTCGGCATTTGAATGCTACGGTTCGTTGCTAATTTGAAGAATGTTTATCCGACAAAACTTGGCCCAGATTTTAGGTCTGCATTATTTGAATGTAATTTAAACCAGTAATTTGAGCCAAGCATGCAGTATGAATTTAAAACAAGTTCTGTTTAAAGGAGAATTACTCATTGAACAAGGAACAACAAAACAGTGATGGATTTTAGAAAGCTGAACAATTTATACTGTGGAAGGCTTTTGTCAATAAATAAATGGATCAATTAGAAAACTTATCTCAATGAATAATCCAAAAGTTAATACCTGTAAACCTCAAACAATAATTATTATTCAAACATTTGTCTTTGTGTTATGTATAGAGAATTAGACTTTTTGATTGAGTTGGCCAGAATGATGCGAGAGATAAAATATTTTGTGTGAAATCGGGCTTTACCATTTTTTCAGTAAAAATAACTTAAAAGTAATTCTATAAATATCCCGGCCACTAATTAGTGTGCGCTGGAAACTTTTTGAAACTTGTCAGTGAATAATGTGCTTAGTGGGGAAATTTTCACTTTCCGCTCATATAACTTTTTCCCTACGACGGGATTAATAAGTTCAATTTCTTTTCCCTATAAATCAGGCTTTGGGAAAATGTTATAAATTAGTAGATTAGAAAAGTTGACAAGCGAGGAGTCGCGATAGAAAGGTTTTTAGAAAAGCCTTATTCTGGCAGTTTTGGACCATTCAATCTCAAAAGAAAGTTTGAACCCGCCCTGCCATCACTGTACTTTCCCTAATCTCCACCACTGTCTTTTTGTCGGAGAAAGTTTAATCCCTTCAAGGTTAAGTATTTGGAGATGTCGCATTGCATCAGGTCGGAGCAGGGCAAAGAACCCCTAAAATTTTGTGAAATAGTGTATCCAGATTTTGCCGGCAAGCTAAAGTTCTCAGCAGAAGAACCAGCGGAATACTAAATTAAATTAGGAAGCTGGTGAAATAAAAATTTGTACGCGAAAAACTAAAAAGGCAACCTTAGGATTTGTTGTTAACGTAATCGTTATTATTTGATTTGGAACAACATTCTACAGGATTTTCTAAAAAGTAAATTGGCAGAACAAGTTTAACGCTAGTCTTTAGAATATTAATAAATAATGCTGGCACATCCCTTGAGCTATTAAATATTAACTAACGTAACAAAATTGGCTCGCGTAAATCAGCAAGAATAAATTCAAAATAATATTTAGTAAGTCAGTGTAAAATGCACTGGTTAACTTCGAATTGTATCTATCTATTCAATGGGTTATGAAATCTAGAATTGTAATGCGAAGCAGTGATCACTAAGCCCGTGATAAAAATATTGGCTAAATCTGGGAACAAATTCGCCAGGTCTGTTTTTAATGTTAAACTAATTCTGTAAGGAAACGGGTTCGTTGATGAACATAACATTTCGAAAGCTCTCGTCTACGGCAGAGTTAGCAGGAAAAGGTTAAGTCTCTGAAAATCAGTTATCTGTATAAATCTCTGACTTCAAATCCTCGCAGTCGAGAAGTGGCAGGAAAGTAGAGAAAGCAAAGGCAAAATAATTAGACACTTAATTGGAGATAAATAATTCACGCCTGAAGAGGCAGGGTGACTGATTTAGATTCTACGATGATTTCGGAAATTCCCTCTCAAGAAGTGTATCCTTTGGAGTGGGAGCAGGGAGGGGGCTCTTCGGTAGAAAATGGGCCTTTTAAGGCGGATTAGACAAGGATTAAGTTGTAGAATAATGGTGAATGGGGGCCCTTAATGACTTTCACAGGTGAAGGGCGGAAGGGAAAGGGAATTCTGAATTCGAGTTTGAACCCTGGAAAGGAACTTATGCTTGGGAGCGGATAAAGTGCAGTGAAGGATGACGTTGAAAGATGCGGAGAAAGTCTTCTGCTGGAAATGAGCGGAGCTGAAGCGGAAAGGAAGTCTACTTTCTTCCAAATCAGGCAGTGCTCCTCTTCAATTCAACTGGAACCAAACTTTCTCGTGCCTTTCTTTCAAAGGCGGCTACACTCCTATTCCGCTGGGTGACGAACATTTCATTCCAATTGGTAGCCATGGCAATCGTTCAGCTTTGTGAGAATAAAATTATCTAGCCATGGTCAATGTCTAGCATACGGAATCCTCTAGGAAATCAATTTTCCAAATTCAAGTGATCTTTCTCCTTGTTGAAGGTACTTATAGCCTCCTAAGAATCTTATTTTGAGCCTCCACTTGTAGGCTTACGAGCGGAAAGTTAAGCCACTTGAAATCTAATCCAACAAATTCGTATAAGTTTTAAGTTATTGGAGAGATTTCAGTGTTTAGTTAATAGGTACATTTCTCCACCCTTTCATGCTCCAGAATTATTAAATTTAAAAATTTGTACAAACTTTCGCTTATAATTTATTATTCAGAAATTGAAGCAGTTGTAAATGAAAAAGTAATTGTGTTCTACATATATAAATGAAAAGAAAAGTAGTAAAATGTGAAAACTGTTTATTACATTTTTGTTCCTACCACTTGTTTTCTTTTTTTCGAACAAAATCTGAAACGAAATGTTTAATCATTTATAAAAGTCTTTATTAAGAAAAGCAGTTACCTATTTTTATTTACTCAACCACTTTATATATCTATTTTGTGAATCTGCTCACAGGAAAATATAAATTGACTGTGAAGATGCTGATGCGAGCTTTTTGTGGAAATTGGTTCTTAGAAAGTAGCAATAGCGTCAACAAACTATTTTCGGGAAACTTTCACTTTTGCAGGTTCAAAATTGGCGACATTTTGTTGGTTTGTTTGTTTCAACTTTTCCCAAAATGCTAGACTCGAATTTTGGAAATTCTTCGACCAAAACCCAAAAGCAGAAGAGAAGGCACGGTTGAGTTGAAATAAAAGTTTTTGTTCCTGTTGGTTGAATACAAGAATAATTTACAACTTTAGGAATTGAAATAGAACCACTTTAGGGAGAGGAGCTTCTGGGCGACATGTGGAAGGCACTCTGTTTGGAATGGAAATTCAAAGCGTCCCGCCACCTCTTCATCAAGCCTCAAATGCTTTGGTCCAAGAGGACGAACTGACGGACTAAATAGTACTTGCGGACCCTAAATAAGGCTTTCCAAAGGACTATGCTTTCATTTCCTATTGCTACTATTTCTTGAGGATCTATGCGCTCCACGACTTGTTCCGCACACTTTTCAAATAATAAAGGGCAGGGAATAAATTTAGTCAAGTATTTCAAAAGCGTGTCTCTCCTACCTTAGCCTCCCTTTTCACTTGTGCTTTCCTTACCTGCTTTCTCATGCTTTCTCCTTTATTTCATTCGCCTTAAAACCTTTCCTGTCTCAAACACTTAAATTTATTGCCAACCGAAAGACGCGCCTCCAAAACATGCAAGAGAATTTAGGAGTGGTCCAAGCGTATCAAATTAACAAAATGGAACCCATCCACCTATTCAAATCCTTTTCTTCGTGTCCAAATTTACCGTGCTGTACAAGCTCTCACAATTTTCAGTTCCTATTTGAAACATTTGGAAAATTGGGGAAAATGGAAGCGTTTAGTTCGATTGCATGAACCTCATTCGGTTGGAAATGTGCTTTGATCTGGATTCGGAATTAATTTTGCTCTGGCTAAATATAAGATTGGTTATCCACAAAGAATAACTAAAATAATTATAGCTGCTGTTAAGTTTAGAGTCTTATCAAATCGTTGGCAACCACAAATTATTATATTAAAAATTCCAGTGGACTTATGTTTAAAATCGTTTCAATTTGGTTAAATCTATTATTTTGAATTGGCAAATTGTAAAAACTAGCTGCAAAATTTATCGGAACATAAATTGTAAAGTTTTTAAACAATAGATTTATGCCAAGGGTTTGTGAACTAAAATAGCAGTTTGTGAAGCTTTTCAGGAAATGAAAGAGTGGCAGCCATAATTTTGGAAAGCATACTTTCCCTTTGTCAAGTCCAAAAAGTTCAACGTTTCTCGTTGGCTCTCTTACCATTCTACGTTCATAATGTGTGTGGATTGGAGCGAGAGTAGAGGAAGGTAAGTTGCGGGTGCTTTTGAGTTCTTCGTTTTTTAAGTAAGAGAAAGGAAGCCTTGATCTCTTGGACATTCAATTCGAACAGACATTTCCTTTCCCATTTTTCATCAGTTTGACGCTTCTTTCTCCCCTGGAGCAAGAGTAGCTCTCTTTGTTCCATTTTAAAATTCCCGGCGTATGTTCTTAAAAAAGATCAGAAAGGAAGAGTGAGAGAGCAGAAGAATAATGGTTTGAATGAAATATGGGAAAGTACGCTTTCACTTTCCTTTCTCTTTCTCCACTACGCCAAATCCAAATTTCTTGTGTACGCAACGTGCCTGCCTCAAGAAAATCAGGGTTTATGTCTTCTATTTGCTATCACCTATTCCCAACTCTGGAATCCCTCGGATTCCAGTTCTAGAAAATCAGTCAGCACTAGCGCAGCCAGCCTTAGACTAAACTCCAATCTTAATCTTTATTAATTGTGAGAAATTAAAAAGAATAATTAGCTAACTCCAAGTGATTAGATAGTGTTAAGTACGTTCTGCTAAATTACCTCTTCCATTTCCTTCCTAATTTTTAAACGTCACGCTCAGGCTTTTCCAAGTTGGGAAGAAAATGGCGCTAGCATTTAAATGACTTTAGAACGAGGGAACGAGGGAAGAAAAGACAAAGAACCTTTGGTTTCCCAAAATTTCTGAATGAAGCATCCGTAAGCGGTCTTAAAGTCTATAGAGAGGCGCTATGGCGAATGGTTCTTATACAAAATGAAATGAAAAAGTTTTTGAAGTTTCTCTCGCCAATCTTTGGCTATTAGGAACAGAGGGAGGAGTGCTTTATAGCCCACCAGTTTCAAAAGCAGTGGAAAAGGTAATTTCATCTCCTAAAGATGACAAAGCAAGGCAAATTTTTTCTAATAGGGCCTAAATTTCTTATGCAAGGCCTTTAGGAAAGTCTCGTTGGGAAACAGGCGCAAGGCGAGTGGTGGCTCGAGCACTTTGACTTCAAAAACTTTTCCTCTTTCTTCACTAATGGTAATTCTCCTCATTTCTACAATTCATAACTTTCCGCCAAACAGCCGCCGCGGCGTCCCGGGAACAAACTTTCTATTTATGGCCCTTCCCTGACTTTCTAATCCAGCCCTGAGTGCTGTAACATCACACTTCCAGAGGCCCATAGGCCCTTCACAGGCTCTACACTTTTCAAAGGAAAAATGGATCCGATAGGAACAAACTTTATTTCCAAGAAAATTCAAACATTTGAAATAGTGACCATGAGACGGCTACAACTCTTTGGAGAATCATGCCAAAGGCGAACCTGTCAATTTGTCCAAAACTTCATTGCCTTAATTTCCATTGACCACTGCCTATTGAACTTATTCCTTCCAGATAGTTCGAAACTTTCTCTCTTTAAGTTTTGCCTATTTTTAGCGTTTCTGTCATTCCACTTTTGAGTGACATTGGCAGACTTGGCCTTGTTGGAGCTACTTCACTGTCGAGACTTTCAAGAAGAAATGAACGAAATTCGGAAAATTTGACCTAAGGAATTCAAAAATTGATTTTTTTTCCTCCTACACTTTCTCCAAAGTATCCGGCTCTAACTGATTTAGCTCTGAGATCCTGATTTTTGCTCAAGAAGTTTCTGATTTTTATTTTTTGGCTTCGAAGTCAAAATTGATTGGGTTGGACAGAAGCGCCCTACACAAAAAACTCATAATGCTCTCAACATGCCTCTTTTTCCTTCTTCATTTTTCAGAAAATGGAATCCTGGAGAATCTGCTTCTCATGATGAGAAAATCTTCTTTTGGAGAGACTGGTCTGTCTGAAGCTTGAAGAGCTCATGATATCAAATCTGATGCCGGAGGGCCTAATAAAGACTTGCTTCAAAGTTTACCACACGAAGAAAGTGGGGAAAGCTCCTTCTGAGCTTGGGCTGTCTCCAGCAAGGACTCCCGCCTAATCCAAGACTGACTAATTTGATTGTGTTTTTTAGCTTATTATTTATGTTAGTCCTGCCAAGGATAAATTGGTAGTTGGAGGGAATCTGGGGAAAGCGGGGACTTGCTTAGGGGAAAGTGGAAGTGACGGAAGTTACAAGACATGCGGTTAATGCCTAAACTTCCTGGATTTAATCTAAAGACATTGAGAACTAGAGGGAATAAATTGATATTGATTGGAGGCTGAAGGGAGGCGGCGCAGGAGTCGAGGATGGACTTTCTCTTGATTTCTCCAACTTTCTCTTTTTCCACACTAGCTCCAAAGCCTACTCCTTTCTGAGCCTTCCTTTCCTTACTCTCTCCATTTGATTCCATTCAGTTGAGATCTGGAACAGGGCTGGGGCGGCTGAATTGTGCGCTTCCGCATCAGATTTCAAGATAGCACAACACTTCCAGCACAAAAAAAATCATTTCCAAAGTGAGTGCTAGTTTCAATCATTAATAATCGAGGGTTGCAAAAACAAGCCTACATCGAGTAGAACCCCTTGCGTGTAAATAAAGACATTCAATTTTATCCAAACTATACGTCTTTCTTTTCCTATTATCCCATTACATTGTTTTAAAAAAAACTAGGAAAGAACCAAATAATTAGTTTAATTTGGCCGGCTTGATGCAAATTTAACTGGATTTTAATTGAAGCCAATTTTTGAAATCACGGTAAACGGAGATTTTATTAGCTGAAATTCTGTGAGAGAAGATACAGTAATCCAGCAGATTGAACGAATATTTTTGGGGGAAGCAAATTCTCAATACTTCATTTGGAAGCGGAACACGGGTCCACGGCAATTGGATTATATACTTAGAAACTTTAAAGTGCATAACAATTTATTTTCTTACACTAACCTTGAAAATGTATGCGTTGACATTGTTCACTCTCTTCTCACTCTGGATAACTCATACTCTTAGTGGTAAGTGATCCTTTACATTCTTCAATACCTAATAGCTTCTCAGAAGGGAAAAAAAATTAGGAATTACTTTCTTTTCTTTGAAGCAGAATTGGTTGAATTTTTGCAATACTAGGAATTCCGCCGCCCGTTCTGTCGAATTTTCAGACCTTCAAAATTCTCCTTGTTTTGAAACAAAGGCCACTATGAAACTTTTCGTTTCGTGCCTATTTTTCATCTTCCAATTTCTCTCTCCTTAATGGCGAGAACTGCTTCAGGGATACGGGCATATAAAAAGTAAAGACGCATTTCTTTGAAACAATTTTTCCAGATTCTCCTTTGTAGAACTTAAAAAAAGTGAAAGTCTCCCGTCCCCCTTTTTCTCAAATTTTAACTTTCACTAATCCAACTTTCCCAGTTTTGTCACGGAATGCCAATCTAAGGAAAGAAAGGTCCAAATACAAAGAAGAAAGTATTGAGCCATTTGCCGTTTCAGTATTCAATTGGTGACAGTTTGGAGACAAGAGAAAGGACATTATTTCCTAGAAAAAGGCACATCTTTTCCTTTTATCAATCCATATTCTATGGCCAAACAAAATAGTATCTACCTTTTTCTCCATTTTCTATATCTCCCATTGTCAAACCTATCTCTCCTCAACGAGAGCGACCTTTAACCCGAGACTTCTCTTTCGAAAAAAAAAAAAGAAATCAGAAAGTACTGATGCTTTCTTTCTCTCTTGGCGTACGTCTCTGGAGTACTAGAAAGGTAGTGAAAATACGTTTTGAAGAGAGGTAAAAGAGTTTTTTGAGTAAATATTGCACACCACTCAAATTCAGCTCACAGGCTCCAAAGTGGTGTGAAAATTGCAATGACGAGTTCTGTGTATGATTTATAAGGTTTTTTGACTCTTCTACAAAAAAGCGAGAGTGCAAGGAAGAAAAGCTTTTGAGACTTCAAGGATAATTCGCAAAAAGAAAAATTGCGAGGAAAGGAAGCTTGGAGAAAGTAGTGAATGCAATAGTGCTAAGACATAACGCCACTAAAAGAACGCACCGCATTCCAATTAGCACCTCTAGTTTTAAAGCTTTGTACAAACTGCGTGGAAGCCGATATGCAAGTGTCAAGGAAATTGCTCTGTCGAAATTATTTTCGATGAAATGAAAAAGATCAAACGGCAGGGCCTTGCGTGTGTGCGATTTTGAAAAAGAAAGTTTAGGAGACAAAACTTGGATGGTTTGCTCCTGCTACAAGACCTGCCCAGGAAAAAAATGATCAAAGTACGTGTTTCCGTTCGCGTCTAGTCTTTCACTTTTTACTTTCTTTTTGAAAATACCGCGCTATCAAAAAATTGGACGCTAAGGAAATGATAATGGTGAAAGTCCATTTTCTGCCTTTCATAGCCCTCATGTAGTTTTAAGGCTCGTATTCATTTTTTCTCGTCCTAAACTTAGATTCCATTTTTTTCTTTTTCATTCTTCGTAGGTTCCTAATTTACTCTCACTTTCCTTTTAGGGCTAATGCTCCATTTATACGTGAGGCGAAAGTTGCCTTACGTGGTTCATGCAAGCGTGCAGTCGAAATTTTTATTACCATGTACTATACAAGTCAAATGCGCCCACGCAAGGTTACCTGATTTACATGTAATACATATATTCGCCTAAAATATCAACTGTTTTTTATTCAACCAAGTCAACTAACTTTTTGTGATTTTATGATAAATTCGGTATAACAAACTTCTAATTAGTTCATGCCCGCTGTGGTTCTGCACACCTTTGCACCTATGCTAATTGCAGCTGATTTTTAAAGTATTCTTGATTAGGGTGTCACTTACAGTACAAAATGTTTCTATCTTTAAGCAGAATTTTTACCATTAAATGCCAAGCCGCTTGAAAAAATTTAATTAGTTCACGAATAAGATGACAGGATCCAGCGACTTGAAGGCAGAATATTAGCTCTTCCAAAAGGCTTTGTTGTCAATTCAATGCAGGTGGAGCCTGTAAAGCTGGCGTTTCTTTGGAGTGTTCAGAATTGCGCAAATTGTGCTATTGGCTTTGATGCTGTGCCTTTCTTTTCCCTTGAATCATCAACTTTTCTCCTGCGGATTTCCTTGTGTGAGTGATTGGGCTGGTTTGGCTAAGTATGATTAGAGCCTAGGCCGTCCTTCTGCCATGCTTTCTCCTCATCAAGAACTTACTGGAGACTCCTGGAACTTGCTGGAGAATCCTTGACAGCAGCCTCAACTTCCCTGTCTTCCAGGCACGTGGAGACCAAATAAACTGCTCCTCAAATGCTTAAGTAACTCGTCTTTGTCTAGTCTTCGCAGAAATAGAAATGAAATATGGTTCCTCAGATATCCTGCCTCTATCCACGTCTTTTCATTAACCAACAAAATGGCCACCAACATTTCTTCTTCAAAGGGAACACTACCAGAGATTTTGTCAAAATGAAATCAAAAGAAACTCAAATGAAAAAATACCTGTCTCTGTATTAGGCTATTTTCTAGGAATCCTTAAGGGCTTCTTCACTGTGGAGGTTATCATAAGGCAAAAATCTACTTGCAGACAGTTGACAGCTTCCAAAAAGTGACAGTGAAACATTCTAGTGTAATTTATTCATTACAAACTCTTGTTTCAGGTTCCATGGTTCAGGCCGTAACACATTAGAAAAGCACCCTTTTAATTGCTACAGAAAGCGATGAATCAACTAGTAAACCATTCATTAACGTATATTATTTCACCCATAACTTGCTCATAGACAGGATAGTATTATATTATGCTTTAATTTAAATTATATGAATTATTTTAATGGTGACATTGATTTTGGGCTTTATTCAAAATAAAAAAACATAGAAGTAGGCCAAAATTTGCTCCGAGTTCTGGGCCAAACTGGAAGTGGTTGTTTTATTCGTTATTCTAGATTTAATAAATTATGGGTAATAAATTATACAACAAAGCTCATCACCAATTCCCAATAATAATCGGCTACTAGTTTTTAATCTTAATTGACGCTCCATGTCCGTTATGCACTTTGCCGAGAACCGGTTGACCTGAATTTTAGGGTCTTCTTTAATGTTCTTAATGGTTAACCCTATACCATATACTGCCCATCGAACTTTTACATTAAATTTTCCAAACACATTTCGTCACGGGTGAAAAAAAGGCTTTGGAACTCAACCTCGGGTGACATTTATTAGCCGCACCAAATTTACTGTCTTCGACCGACTTTCCACGTCAGTGTCATGCCGTGTCAAGCATTAAGTCATTGCCTAGCTGTAAGAATCGTTAAATGGAGCTCAATTCACTTTTCCAAGCCAAGGGACATGGACAGAGTGAAAGTGGTGAGGATGGAGCAGACGTTCAGACGTTGTTTCACATTTTCATGTCCAAAACCTCACATTTTATGACTGAAGTGACGAGATCAGCGAAACGCCCCTTGCCCGTTTATCTTCCATCCGTAACAAATGTGCTGGCGGGGAAATGATATTCGAGTTTGTTAGATGTGCTCTGTGAGGGTACTTTGTACACGGCCTGCATCTTCCAGTCTATATATTTCATCTCTAATACATTTTTGAGATGGGATGAGGATCTAAGTCGTTGATCATGGCTCTACTCATATTTGACCTCATTTCAAAACTCAAGGGAACAGACTCAGGCCATCGCAAACGGCGGAAGGCGGCTCAGCAGCTCAAACTTTGTCATGAATTTTTATACAGTTATAACGACGACAAAAACGTATCTCTTCCCCGCAAAGTATCAGATTTCTCTCAAATTATCAACTATTCTCACAATTTGTCTCTGGCATTCCATTTCTGAAGTTCGGTGAATAGGACACCTTGTTATTAACCTTGTTAGTGTATCGACACGAAAGATAGAAATTCCACAGCAAGTGACACCAATTTCTATTGAACGGCTTGCCAAACTAAACTTTAGTTAATTCTTATTATTAAAAGCCTGTGGCTCTTACTGTGAGTGAGTGATAGCGTTAAGATGAAAGGAGTGAAAGTAGAGGATAGTTTCACAATTTTTTTGAATTCATACTAAAGATGTTAGGTTTCGTTTAAAAAGTAAATGTAAAATTCAAATAGTTGTTTCATTCTACTAGAATTATTAGAATTATAAATCATATTAAAACTTTGAATTTACTTTTGAAACGAACTCTAAAATTTTATACTTTGACAGAGGACTTACAGCTCCATACAAATTTAACCAGCTTAAACTAGCAGAGCAAGCACGTCTTAAAACAGGAGGACCTGATTTTCAAATTCAAAACCTCCTGTCCTAGGACGGGCTTGTTTATCCATTGAAATATTTGTTGTATTTCCACGTGGATATATTTGATTGGTCACATGGAATTTGACGCAAGGGAGGGGACGTCCATTCTAAAAATCATGAGCTTCGACTATCACCCTAATTAATTCCCTAGCAGAGGCGTACCACTCCGCCGTTGAACTATGTTTTGTGCTCGAGAAAGCGGACAAATGAAGAAAAAAAACGATGGAAAGGAAAAGTGAGCACTTTAGGAAATTAAGTTGAAGGGAATAAAAGAAATAGTTTGAGGAAATGGATATCATGATCACCGCATCAGGAAATGGTGCTCTCACAGGAGTCTGAATCATTAAATATATCATGACGAAATTGGAATTGTCACTCAATTGGATTGACCCCAGCTTCAAAATTGTGCCAAAAGCAAATGCCAAAGCGGTGTCGTCAACATCAACACAAGACGTTGTCGCAGTGGCTAAAATTCAAAAGACCTTTCACCTTTCTTTTTAATTTCATTTGATGTCTTCCTTTTCAAGTTTCACCTTTTCTTTGACTTTCCCATTTCCATTAAAGCTAGTTACAACAAGGCTTCATTAATGTTGCACAACAACTATTCAAAGTGCGTCTCTTTGCTGGACAAGCATCATCAAAGACCGCCATCTTTCACTATCAAAATCCTCCTAATTCGAAGCCTTCTTCATCGACTGCCTTAGAGCCCTTATTAACTGACTGAAACATTTTTAATGGTTTAATTTTGTATTTGGACCAGAGCAATACATTTTTTACTCAAAAACAGCGGTACAATTACGGCAAATACCCTTTCGATGCAAGTCGTAAACATTTGAGATGGCTAGTTTAATTGCTGTAGTAGATAATGGTTCCCTGGGTAGACCTAGAGTTACCGCCTAGACATAGGTGTGTCCGGTGCCTAAAAATACAGGTTGCAATTCCGATAATTGAGATTCAAGAACAAGTGCGTCACTGAGAGAAATGATTGTCGTGATTTGTGACGTTGGAGATTGATTATGGGATTTGGGATGTAATTGTGGTGACGCAATTATTGGCACTTTATTTTCTGGCTCAGTTGTGGATCAATAAAAGCGTTTTCGTCGTAGGTTTGGAAGTTTCCTAGGAAAGGAAAAGATAAAAAGAAGGAAATGTTGGAGAAAGGAGAAAGTTTGTGTCGGAGTGAGTTGGATAGTTTGCCACAAAGTTTCTGCGTGTGTCGTTGGAAGGAAATTGACAAGGGAGACGAGAGGCTTGCGACTGACTAGCAGCCGTCGGGTGTCACCTCATGCACATCAAAAAGAAATTGGAAATTTTGAAATTTGGAGACTTTCTCCAAAAATTTCCTATGCAAAACTCTTGGAGGAGTACTCCGAAGGCGGTACTTTCAAATCCGATTTCCAGAGAGAGTAAATAAAATGAAGAAGTGTCCCATTGTTTTAAAGCCTTATCTGCTTGGGTGGTCACGGATCGCAATTGAATGCACTTCCCAGGCAAAGTCTCCAAACCAAAAGTCCATAGGCCGCCTAGGGAGATCGGAAACTCAATTTTCATCATACACAATAACTATACAAGAACCGAACAAGTTTTTCGAATTTTCTTCAAAAATTTCTAATCTCTACGCATGCAGCAGATTGAGTTTTGCCTATTTTATGGACTTTCACTTCCTAAAATTTGTTGTGTAGAAGAATAATTTAAAACTTGGTGGGCCACCATTGAAGCTTTACTTAATCCATTTTCATTCTACTAAACTTCCAATTTAACTTCTGCATTTCTACGTTGTGTAAAACGGTTTGTTCTTAACAAATTTTGGAATTGAAAGAACTGTGCGCCCCGTTTTGTATCTTCTTAGCTTGCACTTTCTTAAATTTCTGACACTAAAATAAAGTAAAAGAAAAAGTCGTTGGGAAAAGCTTGTTTATTGCATGCACTAAAGTTTTTATCCATTCATTTTTACAGCACTTTTACATTCAGGCAGACAAGGGATAAAAGTGGAGTTTCTTCAGAATAATTCTTCTCCTGATTACAAATTCGTGTTTTATATGGCACAAAAACAAAAGGTCTGCTTTTATTTTAGGGCTAGAACTGCCACATTAAAGATTACGACGTATGGACCCTTTTCTCTGTATACTAGTTCAGGGGGAAAATCCACAATTTGGAATTGTTAAAAAGAAGAACTCTGGAGCAGGCTGAACTTATACCCTCTTTAATTTGATTGGAAGTGAGTGGAAATGCGGTTTTCAGGTTTTTAAACCCAATTAGATTTCCTTTCTTTTTCCCCACAGCGAGTGGGCTGGGAATAAGTGTAGGCGAAGTGGGCTTTGCGATGCAAGATCCCTTTTAATTATTCTTGTTAAATGGATTTAATTCCCCAATCACGGAGGCCTCTGTTCTCTTTTAGCAGGAGTTAATTCAATTTACGAATTAGTCTACTTTCAACCCACTTAGACTGGGCTGATCCAAGAGAAATTAGAACAAAGGATCTCGAGAAAATGAATAGAGTTATATGAATGCATCCTGAGCGGAATATTAGCAAGTTCATTTTTGTAGTGATATATTAGAGAGAGAGTTCTAATAATGTTATTCAATTTTTCCCGATTTGAGAATTTATGAGGAACAGTAAAAAGAGGGGAATTTTGGTTCGGAAATCTATAGAAATTGAGATTACTTTTCTTTTTATGAGGAAAAAGTGCTGAAGTTATCAATTTAAGTTCTGAATCTGCTCAACTCTTTTTTTTCTAGAAAAGTAAAACTTTGAAAGCCCGCGCGTGTCACACCTTCTGCCTTTTTAGTTTTTCTAAATTTGAACTATGGGGATTGCATATTGAGATTGGAAGAAGGGTTTCTTCAATGGTCATAAAATTTTTGAAGATGATTTAAATTGGAGAGCAGGGAAGCGAAGGAAAGTGGGTTACGAGGAAATTTCTGACCTCTGGAGACTCTGGAGAAGAATTAGAATAAAATGAACATGAGAAACTACTTTTCTGGCTCACTGCCGCCAAATTTCAAAACGCCAGGCTATAAAAATGTACTGCGTCACCGGAGCTCTTGAGGAAACTTTCCCAGGGTTAACTTAATTTTCATCTTGTCTCTTCTACTTACAAAAAGTTAAAATATGTGTAGAAATAGGCGCCAGTTTCTAAGTTTACAAAACGTAAGTTATTTTTAGCAATAATTCTGTTTCAAAAAAGAAATTGTAGTTTCGCATTTTTTTTAATATTCGTACAGATTCTGATTGTTCTTCTTATTTTTACTAATTATTTTTGGAAAAAAAAAATCTTTTTAGCATTCGTTTTGATGCATCCTTTTTTCTTCTAATATTATTTATTCTCTGAGCTAGACTCCGTTTATTGTTTTTTTTGGGTTTTTATTCAACTGATTTTGACTAATGTTGGAAAGGATGTTGATTGTTTGTGCAAAGTGATTACGAAAATATTAACGGTGGTGGTTAATTTTGTAAAATTATACTTTAGGAGTAAGGTTATCATCAAGAGGGGTGGCTAATATAGACTTTATAACTAAATTATGCCGTGAACAAAGCATTCTTCCGAGAATGACGCCTTTATCCAAAATGACTTCCTTGGAGACATTTTACTAAAATTGGTCGTGACAAATAGGTGGTGACAAAATGTCCTTGACATTTAATTAAAATGAAGGATGACTTGAGCCGAAAATGCATAATCAATTTAGTAAAGCCCTTCACCCGCAATACCCCTTGTTATTTCCTATTTGAGGGTTTTGAGCATGGAAGGGCATAAATTATAGCCCGGGTGGATTCGAATTGCTTTCCAAAATGCAAAGTTGGACCATGCTTTGTCATTTGTCGTCATTCTGTTTGCCAAGGGCCGCCGGAAGTACCATCCTGGAGCATCACGTCCCTTTGGTTGATATCCATAAAATTTGTATGCACAGCGGACAATACAAGATCTCACAGGAGAAAGCATCGTCATCATCATTCGCCAGAGAGCCAGTGGGAGCACGCGGCGGTGAAAATTCCAGCCACGGTGAAAGTACAAATTTTACATTCTGGCGCCAGTTGGGCACTCTCTCTCACTTCACTTGGCTTTAGGCTCTCGATTTCAAAATCCACTTTCAAACTTCCGCTCTCTTCAAAATTATGTTCGGAGCGTAATTTTGTCTACAGCAAATTTGTCAATTTCGGCTGCGATGTCCCGGGACAAAGTGTTGACGAGTTTGTCGTTGACCGAATCGCTCAATGTGAGACAGCGGCCTGAGTTTCTCCGACGCCACTTTTCACTCTTTTTGTACTAGGAAACAGGCTGAGTGAAGAAAGGAAGTAATTATGGACTTTCTCTTCGTCTAGAAAACTCCCATAAATTTTCACTTTGAAATTTCACATGTCTTTGCAGAATAGGAAGGAGCCTGACCTCATTTTTAAGTGCGCCGTAGATCCCGCCATTTATCACCCAATTGGATTTTGGCCCAGAGGGTTGTCGCACACTTTTAAATGTTGAGCCCTTATGGCCCCCTTGCGAGTCCATTTGGGCAAAGGAAATAAAGCATTTGTCTTTACTTCACACTTAACTTTGGAAAGAGAAAAGTGTCTTGACGAATAATTCGTTAATGATGTCCATGTGATGGATTAGAAAATTGTTTCGCCGAGAAGGCGCGAAAAGTCAATATAATCCAATTTTGCCATTCTTCTAAGTGTTGAGAGATCTAATAGATAAGAAATATGGATAGGAAAAGAAAGGATAGAACTTCGATCCGATATCCCTCTACGAAGAGTTCTTAATGAGAATTTGAATGGCGGTAGTTTGAAAAACGTAACAAATCAGGCGAAAGAAAATAGGTGGCTCAGGTGCGGCCGAGCCCAAGTCCTTGTCTAAAGTTCCATTTTCCAAACTACTAGAGCCAACTTTTCTGTGAAGCCATCTCTCGACAGGAGAAAGCTTTTTCTAATGTATTCCGTACTTGCTCCACTTTCTCCAACTTTCTCCAAGTTTTCATATTTTTAAAAGAATTCCTCTGTGCAATTTTTCCCGCTCCTATAGTCATTCATATCCGGCCAGTTTCCCACATCCTCTTTTTTACCTCTTGAGACAACTAATGCGTCTGTTTTCTATTCTTTTTTATCAAAAGTTTTCTCTTCTTTTTTTTTTTGGTTTTATCCTGCAGGAGGAATAGAATGTGGTATTAACGAGCAGAGGGGAATACTCTCTTCCTCCTTTTTACGATTTCCTAACGACGCCTGTCGTCGACCCAGATTTCAAATAGAAGAGTATCCGAATTTCAAAGAAGCTGTTGTTCTTCCCAAGACTGAAATCTACAAATTCCTCGTGTAGAACTAAAGCTGGTGGCACTCTGGAACAAAAATGGGCACAGTGACATTTTTTGAAGTAAATGAATGTTGGCAGAACTGTGCGGAATGGGTGGTAAAAGGCCGAGAATTGGGTTTTTGCAACTACGACACATTTCCCCTACGAAGAATTGTGCCACCGCCTCCCCTTCCATGTAGCCATTTGCCCAACTTTAATTTGAACTTTGCCACAAGAAGTTATTAGAGGGCTGGGAATTACGTAAGTCGCTTTTCCTTTAAGTTGAGCCAAGGAAGGAGTGGCCTTAGTGCCTCTTACACAGGATTAGGCAGACTACACACTAATAGTCTTAGGACCAGGATTAGCACACAAACAAAATAAGTACTTCCATCATCTTTCCAAACCACTCTTGTCCAGCAACTCTGCAAATGTCAGCAAGAGACGTAAGCTCGCAAGATAGCCATTACATGTAAAGTGCATACGTTCATTACTTCGATAGTTTTTGGAAAAATTGAAGCATCTATGCAATGTAGTTCGCAATTACGCATTATAATTGGTCTTACTAGTATCAGTGGTATGATTAAAAGTGTATTATTTAACCATATTTGTAACTGTGATGATGGATTTTCCAGTGGGTATGTTGAATAGGGAAAATATTGAATCGTCATTTTGGTGACGTAAATTCATTCTGCAACTTGCGTCATGTGTTTAATTGGTGATAAGCTGGAAGTGTTAAATGAATGATTAATATTGTGTACAAACAACATGTATAGCTTGTTATTGAATTTCACGGTTCATTGATTTTGATGAGCAAGAGGCTACACAAAGCAGGGAGTATCTCTTGTGAAAATTTTCTTTAGAAGGGTTCGTAAGCTCCATTGGATTGAGCCATCCCCAGCGGCCTTAAGGCCTTTTAAAGAGTGAAATGGGAGCGGAATTGACGTATTTTGCGTAAAGCGCGAGTGTGGGAAGATTTGAAATGGGAGATGATGGTGGAGCTGATGTTTGTCCTTCCGTGTGTTTACACACTTGCATCTCTGGGGCACTCAAGTGGAATAAGATTAGATCATGGACATCATCAGCCCTTTCTCCGCTTTCACTTTTCACAGAACCACTCCAGACCACCCACTTTAGAAATGCTCAAAATTACCACTGGACTTTCCCGCCCCGTCGACTTCCATCAAAAAGACTATCATCACAATACTGGAAACAAGGCTCTACTGCCCGATACGTCACAAAAGTTAACCAACAAGCAAACAACACCTCCAATACACTTCCGAATCCGATGCTTCAAAATATTCGCGCAATGCCACTTGAGACTGAGAGAATACAAAGCTTGCTAAGTTGCAAATAAATGTTTATGCAATATCGATATCACTCAAGGGGTTGACGTTGTTTACTTGTTCATGTAAATGAGTTCATTCCTAAATAGTAATGACGTATTTTTAGAACAAAGACAGGCATTAACTTATTAAATTAAAATATAAAAAATTCATTTTCCCCACAGGCACAAATTTCAATTTTTTTTTAAATTTAATTATGAAAAAGAAAGTAAGTGCAATATTCGTTTATGGCGACTTTTTGGCGTTTTTTTTTTGTTGTTGAGCATTTAGTAAGCATCTTTAGCATCTTTTGAGCGAATTTACTTTTCTTGGCCTGCTTTATGAAAAAGGGGCCATTTTTTGCAAGTAGGCAATCAAGGTCTAGAGGCTCATATAGTGTGCAATAGTTGCCATTGATGGAGTGTTGTAATACATGCCGTATTGACTTGATTTCCTCACTTTCTCCATCCAATTTGAGTCCATTGCATTGAAATGCAAAGGATAAGGCTTGGTTATAAAAAGAAATCGTGTTGGAAATGGAAAATACAGGCGGCTAGGCCTCTGCGGCCTTGCGTGCCTGTAATGAAGGTGCAAGAAACCATTAGTCTTCTGTCTTCTTTCTCTTGTTTTTGCCTCTTTTTTATTTTGTTCTAGAAAGCTCAATAGATTAAGTAGAATTGTACAAGTTTCCAGAATTCCAGACCCTAATCTGTTCTTAGCTTGTCAGGCATTACGGGTATCTTGTTTGTTGTTTTTTATTGTAATAGCAGTGAATTTTTCCCCATGTTCTAGCAAATGTCAAATTATAAGCAAATACAGGACCCAGAGGAATGTCAGAACTCTGACACAAATTTTAGGGAATATTAATGATTTTGTAATTATTGATTAATGATAGTTTATTTAAGGTTAACCCAAAAAGGGCCTTTCCCCCATTCTTCCTACTCTGTTTATGTCCCTACTTAAGCCCCTCATAAGTTTCATACAAAGTAAATGTTCATAGAGTTTCCTAAAACCAACAGGGCTTTCTGAATCTGAGATAATAGGTAATATTAGAAAGGACCTTTTGGAGTAATTAAAGGGTCCGCGATGTGTAATTTTAATTATCTGGCTTACTCAAAGTTCCTACACAAGACAGTGCTTTCTTCTTTGCAGCCTGCAATTCTGCATACTCAATACTCAAAATGCAGGAATATACTCGCCGTTCTTTGAGTACTTTGAAAATAGGACAGATCGAGAAGTGGTAATTTCACCCACGAATTACCAATAATTTTGATGGAGGCAATCAAATGCGCCCTTTTCAAAATGGAGGGTGAATGCTCTCATTCAATCACTCACTTAAAATTCACTTGTCGTCTCGTCATGCTCCAATTGAATTCAAAGTGGGAGTTTTCAATTATTGATTGCCCAATTTCAACGTCCCTTGCCTTGTGCCTTGCAGTGACGTGGCGGTCCAGCAGCCTCTGACAGCGGAATGAAGTTAAATTTGGAGAAAGGAGGACAGGAAATACAAGAACTTCCAAGTTCTCCATTTCCGAGATTCCGCAGATTGGAAAAGCATTTTACTTTCTCCATTTTATCCATACAACTTTCCAATTCGCCTAAGAGTTCTCCACTGCAGGCCCTCGCATACATTTTCATCAGAGCAAGTACTGGACTTCGTTTTCCCATTTGGGCAGAGTGGAAGAAAGTGTCACCACGTCCAACTTTCTCTTTTGGCGCCCTTATGAAAGTCCTGGTCATTGAGCCAAGCCAAACTTGTTTAGGTCCGGTTGGACCTCGCTTAAAGAGTGGCCTTTGAGGAGACTTAAATTTCTGGATAAGAATTCTTCTATGGCCTCGAGCCTCTTTCTGGAACTTTCTCCAGGGTTGGATAAAGATTTGTAGGTGGGGTGTGGTGAGCGTGGGTGGGGAGGGTTGGGACCGTAGTACATGATTAGGAGAGAAGGAAAAGAATTCTTCTATGGCCTCGAGCCTCTTTCTGGAACTTTCTCCAGGGTTGGATAAAGATTTGTAGGTGGGGTGTGGTGAGCGTGGGTGGGGAGGGTTGGGACCGTAGTAGATGATTAGGAGAGAAGGGGAAGGAGGATTGTAAGTGAAGCGAGAGAGGGTGGGAGGATTGATGGGCTGGAGAGCCTCATTTTATATCCAAGGGAATAATGGAAGATAGATTGGACTTTTTTCTTTTGGATCCAGCCACTTCTCTAGAATCTATCTCTGCAGGACAGAGTAATTCATTTTAGCAAATCCTGATGATAGCTAAACTCAACCCTCTGCTTTCTCTTTATAACGCTTTCTCCTCTCTTAAACAAACTCCCTTTAAAAAAGAATTGAAAGGGACCTAAGCCCTGAGTTGGACAAGTGGCCAAAAAGTGGAAATGAAACAAGATTAGAGGTAATAGGGATAAAGACTTTGAACAAATAGAACTTTTCAAAAAGATAAAACAATTGAGCAGGCAGGATGGAAATAGTTTTAAAGTGAGATTGAAAACGAAAAATGATTGAAATGGAAAAATGGACCATATTACTCATTCATTTTTTATGAAACATTTTTAGTCAAAAAAATCTTTCAATCACAACACATAAATAGATTTATTAAATTTTTGATTAGCTAATCAGCGGCTATGCGTGCATAACAAAACGAGTCTTCTCGCGTGAATCAAAAATTCAAAAACTGAATTACAATAAAGCACCCCCAACCCTTACTAAAATCGTCTAGCTTCCGTAGATGGGCATTCAAAAAAAAATTCGGGGAAAAATTAATTTCTACAAAATAAAAATGAGAGACGACATAAACTAAGCTCCGTCTTAAGACGGGTTTGATTTCTAGTCACTTAATAATCCTCCTATTCTGCACTCAACAAAGGAACACTGTCGAATACAATGAGGAATACTATTACCGAGTTTACGTGTATACAACTTTTAAGCATGTACGCACAAAATTGAGGAACCTAAGTTTATTAGGCGAATGAGTATTTCCTGATTATAACAAACAAAGCGAAGCAAGAGAAAACATACTTATTTTTTCTTTTGTTCTTTAGTTAAGCTTGTACTAGATTTTGCGAAGGAACTTATCTTTCCTTGGAATTCTGAGGAGGACTTAATTACTTATCTCATTAACTTCAAAGGATTCAAAGTGCCTCAAGTCCGCATCCTCAGTCTCGCACTTTCTCAGAGTAAACCGTCTGCCAAGTGGGCTAGGCAACTTTCAGTTTATGAAGAACTGCTTTATTTGATATATAGAAAAATAAACGAATTACGTTAAACGAGACAATTCATACTACTTGTCGTAATTTCATACTACATATATTTCCTTGATTGTGAGTTAAATTAGGTATGGGAATGCTGTAGAAACTAAAATTTTATGTGAAGCAACTGAGTTGTTGTTTTCAGTGGATTTACTTCATAATTTACTCGAAAAATTGTTGAAAATAAACAATTCTAAAGAAATTACAATTTGCAATTCAGAAATAGTTTTATTTCGGAAAGATGCTTAATTTTCAAAACTTTTTTTCAATAATTTTCATAACCACGAATACGCCGTATACGCCGAATATGCCTTTTGCGGCTTTACAAAAATCATGTTGAGGTTTGAAAGTCTATAACCTGAAAAAATGTTTCCTCCATTGTTTACTTATTTTTGGAAAAAAGTTACGCTAAAATAAAAGTGGAGGGCCTAAAATTGGTTCAAATTTTTTAGCTTTGTAAATGGGTGTCGAGATGTAATCTCGAGTTGGCTGAAAGCCTTTTCTAGATTTCCAGAAGTGACAGGGAGCACTTGCGAGGTCTTTAACTACGTTGAATATTTATTGTGCCAATAATCCTCAGTCCCACTACCCCTTATCTCCCTCCTAAAATAAAGTGTTAGCCAAACGGCTTCTCATAAATAGTCAAAGTGAAGTTTTGCTTTTGTTTTACTCGCCCAATTTATTATTCAGAACTTTACCCCAAGTGCAGAGGCATCCTTCCATGCTCAGACCATGTTTCTTCATCACTAACTTCTCGCCCGAATCCAGCTCAAATCGTTCTCGCCCAACAACCCACTTCTTCCTCTGAATCTCGTGCGACAAAGTCATTAGTCCCCAATCATCAGCCATCCCTTTCCGTGAGATAACTAATAAAAAGAGCTCCAAATATTATTATCTCAGTCGGAATAAACAAGGAGTAATGAGGAAGATCTTCATTT
>VYYI01001023.1:0-22892 GCA_021029175.1 Bilobella aurantiaca
AACGACAAGAATTCAGGGACTGGTACGTGCTCAAGGAATCCCTTCAGAATCCAAATTGGAATCAGTGCCCCAACTGTTCCCTCGTGTACGAAAGCAAGTGAGTTGACCTTTGACCTTTGCCAATGTACAGAGCCTTTTTTTATGAATTGACATATGCCAATGTACAGAGCCCTTTTTTATGAATTGACATTTGCCAATGTAGAGAGCCTTTTTTTATGAATTCACATTTGCTAATGTACAGAGCCTTTTTTATGAATTGACTTTTGCCAATATTCACAGCCTTTTTTAAGTAACGTTTTCCTATTTTTGCAGACAACAGCTAATGTCCCACATGAAAGCTCATTCTGTTCCATGGCTTCCCGCTTTTCGCGTTGGCCAGCGGCGCTTGGCCACCAGAGATAGTGACCTTGACATACCGGAGGTGGACAGTGACTTCCAGGTCATGTCATGTCAGAAAATCACGCATTCACCTCTCCGAGTTGGCCACAAGAGTGACCGTGACATGGTTCTGGGCAGAGACCCCTCTGTCACGTCGGCATCTACTAGTGTCCATGTCATGGACATTCGACACGTCTGTAACGCCACAGAACTAGCACTGCGCTCCCACGCCTCGCACACCTGGCCAGTCACGGGTGGCAGCACGGGCAAAATGGCCGTGTTGTTCAAAAGTGCCCAAAATTCAACTGTCGGTGAACCGTTGGAGAGCGGCAATGTTGAAACACCGTTGGACGACTGTGAAGTCGAAACACGGTTGAACCACTGTGAAGTCAAAATACTGTGGGACTACTGTGAAGTCAAAACACCGTTGGACGACTGTGAACTCAAACCACTATTGGACAATTGTGAAATCAAAACACCGTTGAACCACTGTGAAGTCAAGACATCATTGGACAACTGTGAAGTCAAAACACCGTTGGACGACTGGGAAGTCAAAACACCGTTGAACCACTATGAAGTCAAAACGCCGTTGGAAAACTGTGAAGTCAAAATACCATGCGATTTGCAAATCAAAACGGAAATGGAGGTAAACGAAGCGGTTTTGAAAATGGAACCCGCCGAAACCGAAGGGGCGGAGCTTATCCTTCCGGATATTTTGGACTCGCCTCATTTCAACGAAAGCACGGCGCTGGAAACCGTGGAGGTGGAGTGCCCTTCTTATTGCCCATATACGACCGTGGTGACTTCTGATTGCCCATCTACGACCGTGGTGACTTCTGATTGCCCATCTACGACCGTGGTGACTTCTGATTGCCCATCTACGATCGTGGTGACTTCTGATTGTCCATCTACGACAGTGGGCACTTTACATTGCCCTCCTAAATGGCAGGACTACAAGCAACGACACGTGACCTGCAGTATTTGCAATGTTGTTTTCGCAAGCAAGTGAGTGTTGTTTAATGTTAATGTTAGTCTAAATGACATTTAACTAATTAGTAGAATAGAGTTATGAATGATTAAAGTTAGTTAAAGTTAGTTGAAATTAACTCCAATTAAAACGGTTTTTTTATATGTAATTTTTTTTTTTGTATTTCAGAGCCAATCTCCGGCGACACCGCACTAGGAAACACACGGAAACGTTGCACTTACGCTTTCCAGTCGTTTTACGAGAGCTCAGTTGATTGTTACTACTTTAATTAACAAATAAATGCTTATTTGTTTGTTGTACTTTGTTTATGTTTGATATTAAACAAGGAACATTGTTTTCGTATTTATTTGTTTACTAGGAAAGACACCTGTCGTAAAGGCAGGAGCTTTTAATTTTATTTTGGGGGTTCTTTTTTTTTACTTTTTTTAAAAAGCAAATCAGTGCTGCATTAAAAAAATATATAATTTTTGTAGTTTAAATGCCCATCTTAGCTAGGGAAGAAGCAAGGAGGGTTTTTGATAAACCGTTACGGACACACACTCGATTGGGAAAAGTACGGCATACAAACAAAATGACAAATGTGACTTATCACATATTCGATAAATTTAATTAACTTATTATTAAATTAAATTAAATTAAATTATTTATTAATATTTTTTATTTATTAATTAATTTTATTATATTTAATTATTATATATAAAATGCAGTTGGTTGTTGGTTGGCTGTGATGACTGGTGAGTCGTGAGGGAAGTCTTAAATGACTTTTTTCTTCTACTTTACAACAAGATTGGATGTACCACAATCGTCAGAGTGGATGTTATTGATTTGAACATCATGTGTTCAATTCCTACAACCTTCATTTTTGTTTTTACTTTTTTTTAAACCAATAAACTTCAATAGCTGAAGAACATCTTCCACTTGACTCAATCTCAATTTTTAAGTGTCAAATTTTTTTCCAATTAGTTAGTTGACGTTAATCCGCATTAAAAATGCGCAAATGAACTTTTTGAAAATTGTGAAATAAAATATAATATGGGCTTATAAGTACGTTCAGCTAACTACAACCTTCAACAAGCTCAAAAATAATTAACAGTTAGTTAATTGTAATTATCAACAATTAACTTTTGTAAATTGTGTTTGCAACAAATTAGGAGACTCTTGGGTATTTTGAAGTTAACAACGACCCCTAAAAGGGTTAAAAATGAATTTGAATCTAGTTAATTGGGATTTAAATTAAAAATCAGCTTTTCTAATTTTTTTTACTGTTTTGAATATCTGAATTGGATCCTGCGTCATTAACTAGCCCGTCTTACGAGAGCAAAAGATCATTTTTCGTTTTTTAATGATTTAATTTTAATTCAATTTAATTTTTTTCGCACAATTAAATTGTAATTGCAATTAAATCATCCACAAATCCAAACCGCTTCATATGTCAAATTAAAAAATTAATTTTAATTACAATACTTATAAAATCAATGAACGAATAAGCACAAATAATAAACACAACCTAGGTATAAATTTTACTAACTTTTTTTTACTAACATTTATTTACTAATTGTTATATTGTAAATTAGAAGCATGTACACACTTCTATACAAACACGTATACAAAGCATGGTACTGAATAAATAGTATGCCTAGCAAAACGAGACTTGATATGTAGAAGAATCAAATTGGTACAGAAACTAAACCATTTTTTGGCTACAGATGGAATCGAAATAGATGAATTTTTGAGAATTTTAATGCCCATCTGTGGGGCGAGGTATAATTACGCACTGCAAAGTATGGTTATAAAAACAGGAAATGAGAGTTGAGAACACCTGACCAAGTACGCAGTGTTTACTTTTTACAAGACAGAGCAAAAACATAAACTTGTTTCGAACACTGAATAATTAAAATGGACACATTTGTACACAAACTAAAACATTTGTAGCTGCGGCTGGAATTGAACCCACGCTTCCACTCCTAGAGGCTAGTAATGTTTTTCAAACAGCAAAAAATGTACTAGGGATATCTTATATCTTTGATATTGATATATTTTCTTTATCTCTACTTTTGATGGGAGATTCAGTTGGATAGAAATTTTTTTTGTGTATCCATATCCCGCCTTAAAAAATATTAGGAGCACGCACGCAATGTAGTACACTACCTCATAAAAATATGTCTTTTAGTTTATTCAACAAGTTTAACACCAAAAAATGAGATGGGAGGAGTATTCACTTGAGAGAGTAGTCGGTAAACGGGCTTGTTTAACCCGATACTAGCCGCAACTAGCTGCAACGCCGCCTTACGGCGGCTCTTGCTCGCTCCTCGCGCCTTCGGCGGATATCACGTATGTGAAACTTTGAAAAGCAGCAAAAAACACTTGCGGCAGGAGTGCTCGAGCATAATCTACCATGGCTCAGCATGGCTTGCTCTAGCACTCCTGCCTTGGGGATTCGTGAATTTCCTTAGAATATATGATAACCAGCATTTCACGAGGCTTGAAGTAAATGACTCCTTGCTTGACTGCTAGGTTACGTTGTCCTCAAGAATGTCATTGCGAGGACCCAATGACGACGAAATGATCTTTCAAGGTCAAACTCTACTTTTGTATGAAACGAATAGTTATAATTGTCCCGGCGACCACTGGGGTCTTCTTGACCTCTAAATGACCCTTCAAGGTCAAACTCTACTTTTGCATAAAACAAAAGGTTATGTTGGTTCTGGTGTTTAAACTCTAACACCCCTCTAAATAACTTCTGATGAACTTTTGTGAGAAACAATACGCTTTGAATGATTCAGAAGACCCATATATTGCTGTATTATCTTAAATTCATACATTTACCTACTTTCGCTACTTTATTGTATCGTTATAGGTTACATATTTATTATATCGTTTACTTTGACTTGTAGATTTAAAAGTGCCGCGATTGTGCACTAAAATTATTCTCGCTCAGAAGCTCTTTTTTACAACATTATGTAACGTTCTTCAAATTAAACTTGAAAGTGGAGTTATCAACAAATAACTTTGACGGTTGTATAAACAAAATTAACTTCGAGTTTTAACAAACTTCAATTGAAAGTGGACTCTAATTTCAAAAAAGAATTTATGTAGTAAATGGGCTAGCTATAATGACAGAACCAAAAAATGCATGACGTAAAAGTGAAATGGAAGAATGCAAATTCATTCATGACTCAAACAATGCCTGACACTATAATGACTCAAGTAATGCCTGACACTATAATGACTCAAATAATGCCTGACACAAAATCGCACAATTATATCGGTTGACCTTCTTTATCGTAAGGTTAGCTAATCTACAATTACATCCGTCACATAAGCAGAATTTTGTTTATGACAGTGACCAGCATGATAACCGCATTATCCGTCATTATCTATGAGTAATAATTTGGAGCTGATTAAATTGTGTCGCATTTTCCCACAAAAAAATCGTAAATTTTCCTACCCCAGTTTGTCTAAATTTGCAGTGTATTTTCTTTCACATAAATTTCAAAAACAGAATAATAATAATAATTCACTAATTTATTAATCTACTGACACCATGGCTGGTAGAATTGGATTTGTGTTCGACGACGTGCCTTCATCAGTATATACTAGCCACCCAACACCACCAGCAACGGATGCATTCACTAATCACTTTCAACAATCACATACTATTACGCCATGGCAAAACAATTATCCACCCACGTATTATAATGCACCGCCAACCCCAGTCGGTCATGTAAGCGTAGTTGTAAAGTTAATCAATTTTAGTGTTATATCTTATTTTCAAGTAAATTAATAGTGTAATAGCTGCTTTACTCTTTTGAATTAACATTTTAGATGCAACAAGTTAATTACGGTGGTGGATATGAAATGAAACCCCAAATGCCAGGATGCGGATTTGCAGCAGAGGTTATCATTAGTCATTATCAGACATAGGATAAGAAAGATCTTAAAAACACCGTTTTAAGTTCTTAAAAAGTTCTAAAAGTATAACAAAAAGGACCTAAAAACTTAAATTTTTTTCTATAAATCTTATAAAATTTAGAAAAATAGTAAAAAAAAACAGCATATTTTTGTAAAAACTTTAAAAAATTCTGAAAATTCCCGAAAAAAGTTGTAAAACTTTAAAAAGTTTTAAATTTTAAAAACTAGCGAACAAGTTCTAAAAACGTTAGATCTTTCTTATCCCATGTATGATCATTATTCAAGAATATAACTCTAATTCTAGCACTGTCCTAATACGGATTCTAATGACTATGAATAATTATAGACTTCGAGGACAGATGAAGGGACATTTGGGAATCACACAAGGAGTGGTATTCCTGGAGGAAAGCTGGGGGTCCTTGGAGGGGCTGCTGTTGCTGGCGCGGGCACAGCTTTAGCTGTAGGTATCTGGTGATGATGAATGCGATACAGTTATACCGTATTTAGTTAATTTTTTTCAACAGGTTAAATTCTTACCCAAAAAGCTGAAGAAGAATAAACTTGTCAAATACGGACTTCCCTTGGCGGGAGCTGGAGCAGCTGGATACAAGTTGAACCAGATGAACGGAAAGCAGTATTAATTACAACCACAATATAATCATCGACTTAAATTAGTTAGAGTGATGAGAATTATATAACTGCCTTTGCTGAAACGATTTATTTTTAAATAATATACTTATATCATTGGTAATAAAAAATGTTAAAAATTTCTCATAGATAAAATAAGTACATTATGGTATCCTGTGAGCAGCAGAGACACATGCCCAATTCGAAATTTTGAAAAAATTCGCTATCCTTATTTTTTTTTGTTAAACAATTACATTGTTCCATTCTTCCTTACGCTATTTGCTACAGCAATGTGGTCACATGGACTTGGGTTCCTTGTCATGGTTATAATGAGCAATCCTCAACCGCTGTCTCACTCTATGCAATACTGCGTGAGTTACGTAACTGGATAAATTATATTATATAAAACTAGAATATGCTATTTTGAAGGATGCATTTTGCCAGTGCACGCAGCACTCAATTTGTGTTTGTGTAAAGCAATTCCATTGCACTAACAAATGATAATGCAATGGAAAGGAAAACGAAGACAACTAATGATAAACTACTAATAATTACTAATTGAACGAGGAATTACATGTTGATATTGGTGAGCCTTACATCAATACGAAAAGTTGCTTTCAGTTGAAAAGTTATGATGCTTTCAAGGATTTAAGCGACTCCAGACCATCTCCCCTAATTGAATGAATCAAATGACCCAAATGACCCTCAAAACCGAAAAATCGGTTTTGATTAAATAATAATTTAAATAATTATGAATAGCATTTTTATTCAAACTTTACAATATCTCACTTCGATCTAATTTATTTAATTAGAATAATGCTTGTCCTGTTCATGCATTATATATCACAAAATAGCTCAATGCCTGAGTAAAAATTAATGAAAAATATGTTTCGCACGACATGGACTACTTTTATTAAAAACTAGTAAAACACCCGTCCTAGGACAGGGTTTGCCCTCATACTTTATGTTTTGCAAAAAGCAAAATTTAAATTAAACACGATGCCCATCTCTACTACTGAGCAAAAAGGATCTTTTTGTATGACCGAGAGACGGAAGTGCTCTCTCTGTAGGTCCAACAACCTCGGCTGCTCGATTGACATTGACACCAAAGAAGAAAAGAGAGAAAGTCTCATGCGCAAGCGTATTCCGGTTTGAGATGAGTTGCTTAATAAAAAACTTTTCTTTCCAACTCTACCATAAAATGGGTATGGGAAATCCTCGCTTAGTTACACACAAACAGCAAAGTACGGCCATAAAAAATAAGACAATTATAATGGAGAATGTTGTAAAGAAACGTACTATAGTTTAAAATGTTGGATTATTCACGACATGTTTTTAAAAGATTAATAAATTGAACACATTTTTGGCACAACTCAAATAAAATTCAAAACTTGAATAATTTTACTTGTGGTTAGAAATGTAATTCACTACAAGTTCCGATACAAATCTTTACTTTTTACAAATAAGTGGAATTACATATTCAAAATTAATGTCACTTTTCGTTTTACTCCAGATTTATATTCCTACAGCTTATATTAATCATATTTACGCCGAGACGATTTATAAACAACAGTTGTCAATGCAACATAACGTTAGCGAAATTCTGAACCTCGACAGTATGGTTTCGGAATTTTCAGAGTGTTATGTCACATTAGTTTTTGGAGATACAGAAGACTACAATTTAACGCAGCCATTGACAACTCCACTGTTCCTGGTCGGCGGCCCATCAGAAGTACATCCACATAGAATGCAATAGTAAGAAATTTACAACTCCTCAGCCTCTTAGGAATACCGCTCAGTTAGAGACGCATGTCGTTTATTGTTCAAAAGTTTTAATCGTCACGTTACAAAAATTACTATATATAAAACGCAGTTAGATATCTACTTCACCTTTTCTCCCTACCATTTACAACAAGAGTACATATGGCCTAATGGTGGTATGTGTTGCTGTAGACTCGAACATCGCGGGTTCAAGTCCCACCATCTTCCATTTTTTTTAAAATAGTTTTTCAATTTACTGAACACCATTGTTCGGTGTTTCACAAATTAAAGTCTCAAACCGTGATTCCAATTAGTTAATAGTGATTAGGAATTAAAAAAAAATCGAATTTAATGAATTTTCTTTTTGAAAATCAGGGCTTACATACATATGGTTTTAAAGTGCTCTAAAAGGCTTGTATGTTAATTTCCTAATGTTTAATTCACATCTTACTTAATTAATACGAGATAATTCCATATAAATAAGTAAAATAATGATGAAAATTACTTATATTTATGAATGACCAACATAATTTTACGTTATACTTGTAATAATTTCAGCCGTACAAAGAACAAAGAATACTTGCAGTCACACATAATCCGTCCAAGAAACCACTTTGGATGTTATGCAGCATTCGTCATGTTTCCTGAAGCAAATGAATATTTCGAAATGACTACCTTTGAGTACTGGGAAATTTATGCACCTAATGTTTACGCTGCCGCAGAACGTCACAACTTTTTTCAGTTTCACATATCCAATCACGTCACATACTACAATATTATTACAACACTGCCCCCTCTATTCCTAGAAGAAAATCTGAAAATTGGATATCCCGACATATCTGCTACAAATACTTACCACATCTTTCACTATATCGGGCGCAGTGACGGGAAATATTCAAATATCGAAACTACCAAACTATTAGTGAACTTTTACTGGATTGCAAATTTTGAAAACCAAGATCAGTGCATGGGCTTTTTCGAAATTCGGCAACAGAATCTAATCCAAACTGTTTTAAATTTTACTGAAGGCAAAAACTTATACTACCTTTGTCTCGTGCCCAACTCTAACACCATTTTTTCTGAAAATCAGACGCTTTATAGCATCAATAGACGTCAACCGAAGTCGACCCCATTTAAAAATTCAACGGTAACTCAGATTGGTCGAGCAATGCAATTACTGTGTTACGAAATAATTGAATTTGCTGCTGAGGATATTGAATGGGACAATTTCCTCGATGAAGCACTTGATAGCCATATGGAGGCAACTATGCCATACTTAGTATGGACCGAACATTTTCCCGAGAAAAAAAATATGGACCTCGGGAATATTTTAACTGCAATTCCCATAGGAGTGCAACAACTTGCTTTTGCCACAAGCAAAGGCATACAACGCTCTCTCAAGTACCGTTTGTACACAAAGTGTTACGACGTCTACAGCTGGATTGCTATTGGTCTCTTTGCATTTTTCATTGTTCCTGCCTGTGTTTGTTGTATGGATCTATTTATTATAGGTCGCTTCGATAGAGCAATCTACCTGGAACTGCAATTTCTTGCGTTTTATTCTATACTAGATTCGGGGGTTAGCAAGAGTATGAAATTGAATTTATTACTATATAACTTTAGGATTCGCATCGTCGTTGGGCTTTGGTGCTTGCTAGCCATTGTGCTAGTGAACGGATATCGAGGTATAGTTGTCATGGACTTAACGGCGCCGATATCTGTTCACGGAATTTATAACACGATGGACGATATAAGTGGTTTTGTAGCATTGACAACTCAAGATGGATATCATGCCATAGATAATTTAATGTACGGTGTGAACGCTAAGGGGCGTCAAGGAAGGCCAAGTGCAGAAGGACTACTACAAACTGTGTATGGTTGTATTATGGACGAAACAGCGTCTTGCGTTGGTTACTGCATTCAGGAAGTTGGCGTTGACGATGCCGGTTCCTGGACAGAAAATCCAGCGTCAAACAACTGTAGTTTCAAGAAAAACGAAGGGGAACAAATTATAAATGATTATTTAGCAAACATTTTCAAAAAGTGTTCAAACACGCATTTTGTTCGATTTTGGAACAAAATTATGAAGCCCAAAGGAAGCAGAGCAGGGTTCAAGATTCCTGGCCAAATTATAGTTGCTGGTGTAGATGTTTGGACGATTTTTAAAAAGCAGCTGGACTACGAACCCGAATTTAACGCAACATTGTCTAAGTTGTTTTGCATTTCAAGTGCTCTAGAAAAAGTTGTTGTATTAGCGCCAACCGAAACGATTGAATCGTTGATTGCACAGAATGAGCTAATGCAGATGCAAACAACCAATAACAAGGAAACAACTTTTCTTAGAAGCAAAGACACAATACGAACGCATGTTGTAGGATTTGTGTTTAGTCGAAATAAGTATCATAGGGAATTGTACACTCGTTTACAGCAAATAATATCTGCCGGAATTTTCAAGGTGTGGGACAAATGGACTAAAATATACCACCCAACGGATCAAGACAAAATAATACACGAGTACGCAAGGCAAAAGCGTAAAATTGACGACGCTGGGCGAGCGCAACCGATGAGGTTGGGTAGTAATATTTTGTCGTGCTTTCACATCTATGCCGTTTGTAATGTTTTCGATATTTTAATACTGTTCGGAGAAAACTACCAGGTGTGTTGTTTTAAACTAATGATAACCTATTCAAAAATTACAAGTTTTTTGGATATACTGAAGCGGCCAAAATGTGCCTGCTAAGGAACAGATCGAGGAAACAAGTGTGAGAGAAAATTGGCGTAACAACTTTGTTTGACCATAGCCGTAGCTAAATGAGCTGGATTACATTTACATATCACCCGTAACTAGTTATAGTTGCTATATATTGTTAAAAACTCATCGTGTCAAGGAATTGAAACAATGGTAC
The DNA here is from genome assembly GCA_021029175.1 of Bilobella aurantiaca. Lineage (NCBI taxonomy): Eukaryota > Metazoa > Arthropoda > Collembola > Poduromorpha > Neanuridae > Bilobella > Bilobella aurantiaca. The sequence goes on from VYYI01001023.1 coordinate 10,573, forward strand.
TAAGTCATGCATGATTTAAATTAGTGTTATGTATTAGGCCAAAAAAAAGCAGTTGGCAAAAACAACACAGTGAATGGCGATTAGGACATTGTGTAGATAGCTGAGAACGTAGGATAAGTGTTTTATATGTAGGTATAATACTATGGCAATCGACAGTGTGTCAACCAATGTGAACAAGAACAAGATTAATGACGAACAGTGATGACTTTTAGAAATGTAGATATTATAGTTGAAGGGAAGGCATAAAGCATTTGGTTCGGCATCTTGAGTAAGAGGCCCTAGCTAGCGCAGTGGTTAACACTGCTAACCTTACATTTAGCCTTCCCACAAGTGGTGGAGAAGCGTCTTCGACTCCTACCTCCTGCCTTGCGAGTGCCCTGCCATAGAGTTAGTTATCTATGCTGATTTGGATATTACCAGTTAAGAGATATCTATTGTTTGTGATTCCCTGCCCGATTTTTTCCCTAGGTTCCATGGAATAGTGTCCAGGTTCAGGTTCCCCCAAACCTAACCTTTCGGCCAAAATTTCAAATACGTCGTTGCAGACAAAAATGAGTAACTTTTGCGATGAATTTGGTTGCTGGGATCAATGTTGAATTCAAATTTTGAAACCTTCTAGAATATTTAATAGATTTTACAAGTGAAAAATGAAGACAAAGCATGAGATTTGTCCCAACACTTATAAAATGTACAACAATTATTTCGCTCTGGATCGCTGTTTTCACATGTTAATTTTCATAAGAGTTTTTAAAAATCTGCAAAATGAAAATGTCAGCAGCTAAATTTATTAAAAAATAAATCGAATTCACACACTTTGCAAAACATGTAACAACGGCGTCGATTATTAATCGCTCTTTTTTCCGTAAACAATATTTGGTTACCTATGAAAAGATGTATCGTTAGGAATAAGCTGAAAATAAGTTTCGAAGTTTTTGCTTAAGTCAAAGTCTAAGATATTTTTGCTAATCAAATTCAGATATACACTAACTATACCGTTAAGGTGGAGGTTTGTAAACGTTACAGAAGTATTACAAAGCAAAAGCATCAACAAATAAACCGTGGTAAAGCGGTCAACCGTAGCGGAAGTAGGAACTTATTTACAACTAGAAAAATATTAAGATTAGACTACAAAACAGAAGCCTTGCTTTTCAGATGTCAATAGGCCATTTCCAAATATGCAAGGCGCTTTAGGTCATCAGGATCATCATTACTTTTTGCTTCATGCAAAACTAGAGTTTGACCTTAAAAGGTAATTTTGCGGTCAATGGGTCATTTCCGAGTGAAAAGAGACTCTACGATCAACGGGACCATCATAACTTTTCGTTTAATGCAAAACTAGAGTTTGACATCGAAAGGTCCTTTTGGGGCCAATGCGCCATTTTGGGGGGCATTGAGGAGTCACAGAGAAAAGTGTCCTATACAAGTGTTGTTCCTCTTTATAAGAGGAACAACTTTTGTATGGGTCAATTTCCATGTTGTCATAGAATGATACCCCATGACCTTGACCTTTGACCCCCAAGGTGGTCACTTCCGGTGAAACAAAAACAAACGAACTGCGCTGGAACCTTAGGAATACATCACCGCAAACAGATTTGAGATATATTCAGGGGTTCCTGAGATACACGTGTGGCTCGGACGGACAGAAATGACGAAAACATAAGTAGCGTTCGCTTCGCTTCCGCTAGTAAGAAGCTGTAATAAAACTGTCAACCAGTAGCAGAAGTAAAAAACTTGTCATTTTGAGGTCAGGGGGTCATTTCCGGGTGAAGGGGAGTTCTACGATCCTCTGGATATTCATAATTTTTCATTTCATGAAAAACTGGAGTTTGACCTTGAAAGGTCATTTTGAGGTCAAGGGGTAATTTCCGAGTGAAAGGAGGCTCTAGGATTATTGGGACCATCATAATTTGTTGATTCATGCGAAAATAGAGTTTGACCTTGAAAGGTCATTTTGAAGTCAAGGGGTCATTTCCAAGTAAAGGGGGGCCCTACAATCATCGGTATCATCATAACTTTTCGTTTCAATGATATCCCTTGACCTTGACCTTTGACCCCTAAGTGGTTCACTTATGATCAAACAAAAACAAACTTGAACTGCACCGGAACCTTAGGAACACATCACCGCAAACAGATTTCAGATATGTTCAGTGGTCCTGAGATACACGTGTGGCTCGGACGGACGGACAGAAATGACGAAAACATAAGTAGCCTTCAGCTTCGCTTCCGCTACTTATAACTAAGAATTTGCTGGTTGTACATCACACACTGACACTGCTGCATTTGTATTACGGTAAGTACTAAAAGTAGAAAAAGTTTTGCATTTTGCACATTTTCAAGACTTTCAAAATGTTCCAATTCTCCTCCCTTGAAATAACCAACAGACCTTGTGTGGAAAATTTAAAAGGTCGTATTTCTTCAGTTTAAAATTTAGAGTTATTTGCGCATGCATTGGGCCAATAACAAATGACACAAATAGGTGAGTATGTCGTGTCCACAATAATATTGAATTGCTTTGATTAATTTCCGCGTCCCCCTTCCTATGCCCTCTATTGAAAGATCTTCCGACGGTCTCAATCTCAAGCCTATTTAGCTCTATCAAAATGTATCAAATCAAATTGCAATACTTGCTGAAGACATTTTTATTTACAAGGCACTCTTTTTTTTAGTTTTACAACGAGGAATGCAACCAAGTGTGTGTTTCGCTAGACAGGACTTGCCTAGTGTGACGTTATTAATGGTTCGCCGCTCGTATATCAATTCTAGAAAAGTAATTTGTATTAGATAAGATGTGCACTAGAATCCCACTCGCCACGATTTCCTTTTCTGGCAATCGCGCTTAAATGGCTTGCATTTACAATCAATAAGTTGCACTAAAATGAAGTAATTTGCTTCAAATAAAAGTTTATTCATCAAGTTGACAACACAAGTTAAGTGAAACAACTTGGGGAGATGTCAACGGAGTTGAATGGGGGTTAGGAAACTATCATTCGATTCGAAAGACTACTGTCTGTGAAGATGATTGTTCCTGTTTTGCGTTTAGCCTTTGTGAGATCTGTTTTTAGGTTTATGTTTTCGCTTTTTGACACAATATTGAACAATTGTTCGAAGAGTCTTTTGTATTTGTACTTAATGTCGAGAACATAGACTACGGGTTTGACGATGAAATTTCTATTGTTGACCACCTCCTTGTTCCAGACACGAGAGAAGATGCAATGCACAGGATAAATAAACAGCGGGCGGATAGTCAAGTTACCTTCTTTGTCAAATTCGCTCGGATTATCAATACAAAGCACGACGAACTCTTCGTCCATCTTTGGATTCCTACAACGAGACTGAATTGCGCAGCCCATAATTCGTATCTGCATCCTTGGGATGGCTCTTAGATATTGATTGGTACTTTCCACTTTAGGCAGAACTTCACTTCCAATAACTACGTCCACAACTAGCCTTGTTGATTGGGACAATTTATTAAATAAGAAAAGTATGAGTTACGTACATATTTAAATATCGTTTTATTATCTTAAGCATTTCTTTTGATTTTAATAATACTAAGTGGACTATGCTATGTTTAGCTGTTTAGCTACAAATGTAATTGGTAAATTTTACAATACTCTCGTATTCATGTTGACCGAGCTTGCCTTATATCAAATAAAATTCATCACATCACTTATTTAAATTTACACCGTGTGTGGCTCAACTAAAGAGACATCTGTAACCATTTATCAATGTAATGTGCTTCTACTTGACTTCCTGACGGTTGAAGGAATTAGAATCACAGCTTCGATTCTCTTACCAGAAATAATTGTTAAACGTCTCGTGCACTTTCTCTATAGTAATTGCATGTGTTTGTGCGTAATGGTTGCACAAAAACACCCTTTCACCTAACTGCAAGTTCCTGCTAGTCATCGGACTATACGCCCACAATTAATTGTTTTTGGAGAAATAAACACAGGAAGCACCCATTCCTTGTATATTTGAACTACGGGACCCCTGACGCTTTCCTAAAATTACCTCTAAATCCGAAAACACGGGTTCTTCCTAATGCTACTATAATTGTGAGCAAATTATTGAAAACTAAACGGGAATTGATAAACATACTAAATACATACATTACATACATAAATACATACATACGCATATTAAACGGGAGATTACATAGTTAAAGTGGATGGGGATAATGTAAAAAAAAATCATTAGAATGCTTGTATAAAAAATAAGGGATTCCAGGTAATAGTTCCGAAAAAAAGTTCCGAAAAAAAAAGGTCCGAAAAAAAGTTCCGAAAAATAGTTCCGAACGAGTAATAGTTCCGAAAGGGTAAAAGTTTAAAAAAAAAAGGGTTCCGAAGAAAAAGTTCCGATAAAAAGGTCCGAAAAATAATTCCGAATTTTTTTTTTTTTACAAAACTCAACTTTACAAAAACCATAAAAGTAAGAAAATTTAATTGTTATACATCAAAAATAGGTCTAGTAATACTTCTTTAACATAGATGAATCAAAAATTGCAGTTTGCGCTCGCTTACGCGAGCACAATAAGCAATTTTTAATTCGTTAAAGCTTGTCCATCGTATATACACTTACAAAATTACTTTAAAAACCTAACCTAATCTAACCTAAGCCTAACCTAACTACATAAACCAAGCAGATATTAATTATTTAAATTTTTAATTTAAGCATAAATTCGGTGGTTTATTTCGGAATTATTTTTTCGGAACTTTTTTTTCGGAACTATTACCTGCTCCCAAATAAGGACAGTGTTCAGGACCAATGGCAAGAACTTTTTTGCGGCTGATCAGGGATTCGAACCCCAGTTCTCTGGCTGGTGTGTGGGTATAGGCAGAAGCTCTTAACCACTTGACCAACTCGGCCGACGTTAAAAAACCTTAAGGATGATATATTCGTATGATGCAAATCGCAGCTAAAATTTAAAATCCATGGCATAATTTAAGGACAAGCGTCAACTTTAAGAATAGAAAAATTTATACTCTTCAGTATGACATTTCAGGAAGTGAACGGCAATCACCTTGGTTTACTCACTCAAATTTTAGAACAAGGGTCATTAAGGTTTAGGTTTAGGTAACCTAACCTAACCTAACCGACCCTCAAGGAACAAAGGACCAGGGAGTCAGTCAATGGATAGGTGGCCTTTTGCCAATTGGCAAAACTGTGTGACTCGAATGTGGCAGAATACGGGTTCAAAACTAGTTAGTTTACGATTCATTTTATAACAGTTTTACCTACCGTTTGTAGACAAGTCAAACTACAAAACCCTTAAGGGAAGCTCGCTGGGCTAACGACACACGCATCAACTTTTGAATAGCGCCTTAGGGCGTGATTACTAAGCAATGAAATAGTTTTGTTACAAAGTACTTACATTAGATTTTCAAAAGCCTCCATGTAGATGGTAGGTTCTTCATTGCCAACCAATTTGTGCAAATCTTCAATGACTTTATACTGCGCATTCAGTTGCTCTGACGTCATTACAGTTTTGTCATAGTCCTCATAATCATAACCCAGGTTGGACTTCGCATCTGCACAGAAACGTTTCGCTTCGACTGAAAATCGTGGGCTGTATCCCTTGGCAACGTCCTTCAGCTCATCCAAAGCCTCCTTAAATGTCAAGTACTCTTTTTGTGCTAATTCTTTGCTAACAGCATAGTTGAGGGTGTAGACAACAATAATTTTCGACTGTTTCTCGTCGTTTTTAAGACTATTATTATTTTTTAGCCTTTTCGCCACTCCGTAGATGTAGCTGCATGCGTTATCTCCGGTGGAGGCAACTATAACCTCAGTAGCTTCTTTTGTACTGAACTTGTTCCCGAAATCGACGTAGAATTTGCCAAGGACATCGAAAATAGCGTTTCCATCGGCCTTCAACTTCTCAACGTAGTCATCGGCCGTGTAGCCGGCTTCCTTATACACCTCGTCGACGGTAGCACTTGTGATGGTGGTGTAGAGCTGGGCGTTGGCTGAAGTAACTAGGTTGAGAGCAACGAAAGTTGCGACCGATGCAAACACTTTGAAGACTTCCATCTCGGTGTTCTGAAAAGCGATGTCTGGAGCTATAACTATAAGTGAGAGGGAGAAAAAGTATGAAGAGCACGTATGAGAATCTCAAACAAATACTGAGGCCTTTTGTAGTGGAAGGTGGTGACGATGTTAGAGTCTTTCAGAAAAGGAGAAAAATTGTTCCCCCTTCTCGTCGAATTTTAATATCGGTTGACCTTGACATAGGACACTGACATGAACAGTTGCGAGGCCAAGCAACACCATTACATGTGTTGTTAAGTGTTATGAGATAACTCTTATAATAAATTTAGCCGCCGATATTCACCTTCAACTTTCTTTCTTTTTTCAATTTTTTGATATTTTGAAAATTTTCTAAATTTGTATGTAAATTGAAACCTTAATTTGAAAAGGAATGGTTTGACAGAGCAACAGACAGACAGACAACACCAGGCCTTCGCTTGACACAAACGTTAACGTACGTAAACTTACACCGCCCGGTAGCCGCCGTAAAATAAGAGTATCGTGTAAGTGCCCCATTTTACCCCGACCAAATTGAAAGATGCCCTTTAAATGGGTTAAAACCACTTACATTATAAGCCAGGAATTTTTTAAAGCTATCCTAATTATATGTAAAAAAATCCCCTCCATTTTCAATAATATATTGTGTGTTAATTGTTGGGCACAATTAACTAATTGGATTTTCAATTTGGGGCTTAAAATTGATATCACAACTCAATAAGAAAAATTGCTAGAAAAAAAAAGAGGCGATTATGTTTTCATTCGAACCCGTGCTGCTCAAATTTTGCTCAGCGTCGTTTTCCATTGCTTTGAGCTTTGCCACGGATCATGAAGTGCATTTTATTACTAGAGAAACACGTCCTAAGACGTGAGTAACTCTAGTAACATTCTGGAGACACGTCTCACATACGATTTAGTACTAAAATGTCTTCACGACTTTTCAATACCGGGCATTTTAATTTCTCTAAAACCTTTGTGCATATATTTTACAACAGTATTTTTTATAATTATGCTTATTGTCATGTTTTGCATCTTTAGATTTCAAGGCATACTTAACCATAATTAAACAAATGTGCTTGAAATGTTATAGTTATAGTATAGTTAGAGAGGATTTGAAAGCACTGTTGGAAATTGTTTACTGTTCTGTTGTGTTAAGTGTCTAGTTGCCAAACTGCATTTATGTGGACAATAGGCTAGTCGTAGTGACCTTGGTTTGCCAAATTGTTTCCCTCATCAATTGTACTCAGTTAGAAGAAATGTTTTTTCAGATTTTTTTTTTCTCACAAAATTTACTGCTAAAGCATTGTATGAAAATTTCCTCGTATCCATTTTCGTTGTTTTTCGTCTAGTTTTTTTCACGAGGCAAATTTTAATTAAAAGAGAATTTTCCGTTGTTGACGACTAGGCAAAAATACGTGTTTTCAATTTCAGGAAGAATGAATTGAAAACTTCGTTGCCGCCTCCTTGCACTGCAAAAAACTGTATGTTAATAAAGGTTGTAAGACAGGTTAGAATCTTGGAAAGAATATTAAGTTTAGATACTATTTCACACTAGTGAACTCTTTAGAGTAAAGTAAAAGTTATCTTGTTGGACATTCCTGTTTAGTGGCTGGTAGAAATATTAGGAGATGGTTTGGTTGTAGTTAGCATGGAGTAAATTTGCTTAAATTTTGAAAGGGGCACAAGGCTATTCCTAATATTCAGCTATTTTACGGCCCAAGTGTACAAAATATGCCTGCTTAATGCACATGATTTTATGCAAATGAGCTCTGTCTCTCTCCAGCTTATCTTTAGTCAGGCTAAACCTAAGACAGTCAAAGAACGTCGACTACAATCGCCGCAAAAATGTTTTTTGCTATAGAGTTCTCCTCAAATAATTGTCTATTTTTTAATTTTAATTCTTAATTCGACTACTAGTACATTAGTGAGAATTCAGAAGACTACCCTCATTTGCATAATGTAGGCTAATGATCTGTTGCTAGAAATGTTGTATGCTTCTGTTACAGCTAGTTATATGTTGCCCAAACTGTTTTTGTGTGGACATTAATTGACTCGTAGTGATCTTGGTTTGCCGAATGTACCTTCTTTTGCCCATCAGTTTTCTTCATTTAAAAGAAATCTTTATTCCGATTTTTTCGTGTGTTTTCCATCTCACAAAATTTACTGCTGGAGCATTGCATGGAAATTTCCCTGTAGCCATTTTGTTTTTCGTCTTGTTTTTTTCAAGAGGCAAATTTTCATTGAAAGAGAATTTTCCGTTGTTGACGACTAGGCAAAAATACGTGTTTTCAATTTCAGGAAGAATGAATTGAAAACTTCGTTGCCGCCTCCTTGCACTGCAAAAAATGTATGTTAGTAAAGGTTGTAAGACAGGTTTTTTTAATCTGAAGGATAACTTCTTGAGGTCAAGGGTCATGGTGGTCTGACCCAATTATATGTGACCCCTTAAGTGACTCCGACTGACTACTGACTTTGACAAAGCCGTTTTCGCTTCTCACTGTTGGACATGGCCATCATGAAGACCTCGTTCTTCCGCCAGTTTTCGGCACCGTGACCTGTGACATCTGAGATCTGAGATAGTCCGTTTTTTTGGCAAAAAAAGTTTATTTAATTACGAACTACGAACTACGCCATGGACACGCCGCTCTTCTACACCGTTGACCACACCACGGTGTACCTGGGACGTATGTTCGTCGTGACCGTGGCGGTGCTCATTGGCTCCGTTGTGGCCATAGCACACCTCCTCGGCTTCCTGATCTACTGGGAAAAGAGTCCTGCCCTTACCGTGTCGCTAATTGGCATTGGCTACTGGTTCCTAATTAACTTGACATTCAACTTTGTCCAAGGTGTCCGAGTGAGTATCACCTGGTCACCCCTCCGATCCAGAGCGGTGCGCCGCCACAGCGACAACGATTTGCAAGAAGTGCATCTCACCGCCGCGGTGTCATCACTGCTCCATCTGCAACGTCTGTTACCTCAAAATGGACCATCACTGCCGTAAGCTTAAGTTTTGGAAAAACCGTTTGCACTGTCAAAATGTTAAATTTCAGGTCATTTAGGTTCGGTTTAGTTAAAGTCACAGTTAGGTCAATTAGGTTGAGTTAGTCACGATTACGTTAATTAGATTTAGTAAGTCACAATTACGTTAATTAGATTTAGTAAAAGTCTGCAGTGTGGGTATTCAGGATCAATTAAAGTCAGTTAGGCTAATTGAGGTTAGTTATAGCTACAGTTAATTAGATTTGGGTATGTTTGATTTGCAGTTGTTGTGAAACGCTCTGTACTTTTTTTAAGCTTGGATGAATAACTACATCGGTCACTTCAGTCCCAGCTATTTCTACTTGAGCAGGTCGTAAATCGTGGGCGGCTGTCTTTTTCTGATGATTTTTGGAGCACCAATCGCCTATCGCCAAATACTCCTTGACGAGGACTTCTTGCCCTGTGTCTATGACCCTTCTTGACGAACCGGCCAATCCCAACCAATCAGAAGCAAGCGTGCTAATTGGCAACGTCATTCGGGCGCCAAGGATCCTCCCTCCATTTTTGGGCAGTGGCCCTCCCACTCCAAGTGCCCATACGCGACTTGTTTGGAATCAGCGCTTCCAAAAATACCGTGAGTGCCATGATTTACTTTGTAGCATTGCTAATTATAATTTCATACTATAATACCGTTTAATGAAAGGGAATTGACAAGTTGACTTAAGTTTTTGTTAATTGTTAATTAAATTGACATCAATAATTAGTTGGGTTTCGAGGGCGGTGTCATATGTGGTTTCCCTGTTAACTTAATTGAGTTTTTTATGATGAGCCTTGACATTTAATAAGTCGATTTATAGGATTATTTTTATGATTTCAAAACACTGCTGTTTTGTTTACATTTTTTAAACAACTGTTAATTAAGAATTCTGGGAGTCCGTGGATTAGGGGACATTGGAGTTTGACAGACGATTTGAAATTGACGGCGCGGGAAAGTCCTTCCTTTTTGTTGATGTCAATTAAATTTTTTAATTGAAGTTAGTTAATTAATTGTCATTGTCCACTCCATCGTCGAGTCAAAGGTTACTCTCCGGCTCTCCACTCCATTGACGGGTCAACGGTCACTCACCACTCCTTCGTCGTGTCAAAGGTCACCTTATCCTGTCGCCCATCTTGTAACGGTACGTATGACACTTTCTTTGGTAACAGTTTAGTATACCGCCTTCTCGAAATTAGACACTATAGTATGTCTAATTGACTCTCAGTATTTTGTGCTGATGGGAGGTGGTGCATTGTTGTGTGATTAGGGGTGCCCACGCCCATGCTTCTTTTATTTTCCTTCTGTGAGAGCAGTGGGTGAAGTAACTATTTTTTAAATTTTAACCTAGTGTTTATTTGAACTTCAAAATTAAAGGTGTTAGGTTGTAGCACACGGTTCTGAATTTGCAAACATTTTTTTGGTGTAGGTTACGTAAAAGTAGAATGCTGTAAAAGGTAGTTTTTTGTACTTAATAAGCACAAGAGACTCTTGGTCTAGTTAGGAGGGTTATTCCTGTAGACTCGAGCATCGCGGGTTCGAGCCCTGTCAACTTTTTTTTATTTTACTTTTTTTTTGAAGAAATAAACTTAAATGGTTGAAGAACATCTATGGAATTGTTCAGTCTCAGCCTTTTAAGTTATATATATTTTTTCGATTAGTTAATTGTGATGAAAAGTTAGCAAAAATGAACTTTTTGAAAATTGTGATTAACAAATAAAATGTGAGGCTTATGAGTACGCTTAACTAGACAACAATTCATAGTTAGTTAATTCTTGCTTAAGTAAAACTTAGTTAATTGGTTTTTTAACAATAGGTAAAAAATTAACTTTTGGATTTGAGCTTCACATGAAAATTGGGGTCCTTATGTAGGCTGATACTAACAATGACATTTAAACAGTTTAAAACCTATTCTAATTATTTAATTTAATTAACAATTAGTAAAAATTAATTTTTGGAATTTTAGTTTTATATGTAAAGGGGGATTCTGTTGAATAATTAGTAATTGATTAGCATTTGGAAATTGGGTTTTGCATTTGACTTCTTTTCTTTCGCGGTAGGTAGCTATGACCTTTAAATGCTTCAAAACAATTTCTAGTTACTTAATTTTAGTTAACAATTAACAACATTTAACGTTGTAAATGTACGCATTGGTTTAACCTAGGCATTCATAATAGGTAGAAACGAATTATTGAATTATAAAATTTAATTTGCCGTGAAAAGTGGTTTCGTCGCAACTCAGGAAATGCGAAATTGACATTGAGAGAATTTTTAAAACTGGTTTTTAAAAGTACGATAAAATGGTAAAAGTAAATAAGTTGATGTAAAAAACATTCCGGGCTCGGGCTTCATAAAGGTCGCACTCTGTAAGTTATTTATATCGTGATGGACTCCAAATCTCCAAATTAAAATTAAATTTAATGTTAACATTAAATTTTAGCGGCTTGAAAATTTTGAATGTCTACTTACATTACAATATCAATCCCAAAATGGAGTTTTCAATCCACCAATTCGAACGATTTTTTGTACCTCACTCGTATTCGTGGGACGAGAAGATTTTAGAATGTTAAAAACGTAAATTCTGTTATTGTTCTAAAAATCAACAACACATTGATTACCTCGTAGTGCTAATTGAGGACAACTACTGGGGGTGTCCGAATGCCACGATCAATTAACAAGTATTTTTTTCAACTTAGGCGTCCTTACCTTAAGGTGACCGATGCGGGGTCATACAAGAATATGTGATAGTCAAAAACACAATTCTTTATTGCTCGCATTTCAGCATAGGTTGAACTTTGGGGACCTCCATCCTTTAAACTACTGCTGACTCTTGTCTATCCAATGCCAAATTCAGACTCCACGATCACTTCTCAATAGGTTAGTCAAACAATATTTAACGCCCCAAGCTTTCTACCTTTGCCTTTGAGAAATACCATGTGGAGTATTTCCACATCCGCTTATTGTGCAACGAATTAATAACATAGGAGCATACACAACTCAGAGGCAAGGCAATTCCTTGAGGAGAAAATCAGTGGCATAGATTCCTTTTTCGGTTGATCGTGAGATTTGAACCCATGCTCTCAGGATGGCAAGCGGAGAGAAAACAGAGAAACCTTCTTAGAGGGAACAATTTCTGTCGAATCTCGATTTGGGAAATGAGACATGCGGCACTCTCTAGTGGTAGGCATTAAAAAAATTATCCGCCTAGTGCGATTTTCCAATGGGCCTCCCTTTAAACTAGAGGGCATTTAAAAGGAAGCGTCCTTTTAAATGGAAAATGCTT
>VYYI01001024.1:0-22881 GCA_021029175.1 Bilobella aurantiaca
TTTGTGATATAATTATTTGAGTATTTTGCAAACGGCCTCATGAACGAAAGTTCCAAGGGGTCGAATAAATCATCAATTCATCATTTGTTTTAAACTTTCAACCTCAATAACTATTAAACAAGGGTGTCTTTAAACAATTAATTATCTATTCGCATGAAGCCAATTTGTAAATTACATTCTTAAGAGAATATTGTTTTCAATGCAAACAATTTTTTTTTTGGAAATACTTTTCAGAATTAATAAAAATGATTGTATTTACGAGGCGGATAAGTTCCGATTCAAACTTTAATTTTTTGTAATAATATTAAAATAGTAAGAGCATTTCTTACAAATCGTTGTTTCTCAGAACATAAATAATTAAAAAGTCTGCCTCATTAACAAGTCGGCGTTTAATAAGTCCACGCATATCGCATTCTTGTTGCATTCCTTGGTGTAGTGAAGTATTAACACACAAAAGCAAACCTCAAGGTATCCTTCTGTGGAGCATGTATTTTATCCAAGGCATACTGAAATTAACGTAACAATTTAAAAATTTAATAAACCGTTGCAATAGCTCGTGACTTAAATAGTGTATTTTCCTAATACCAACATAAAATTATACAAAATTATAAAAATCGATTATTTCTCTGTAAATTAGGCCAACCTCAAAAAATAAATTTATTGTTTTTGGGGTCAATTAGGGTACCATCCAAATTTGGTTGAAGGGTCACTTATGTCGCTGAATTCAAAATTACTTTTGGTTGCAAAACTAGTAAAAATTCAATAAAAAAAATTTGGATTTGTGTGTAGTTGAGGGGGTGGTCAAAATATGGGTCAACGATCAGACGCTTCCAACTGTGCCTCGCCCTTGAAAAATGGAAGAAAGGTAGCCTTTTCGAGAGTTATGAGGCAAGCAGACTGATAGACTAGCCTGCCTGCACAGGACATTGGTTTTTCAAAGTTTATTTTTTCTCAACTCTTACCCCCCAAAAATGTTCCATTATATAAGAAAAAAAATTAGTAATTTTTTCAGATTTTTACGATATCGCAAAGGGGTCGCTCAAAGCGGTCAAAATCTAAAATACAATTTACTATATAAAATTAATGTTCCAGGGTTAAATATTAACTATTTGTCAAGCATAGAAGCAAATTTGGCTTTCGTGGCTTGAGGAAATTGCTTTTGCTGTTCTTCAACCACTTGGTACAGGAATTTTTTCTGCTCCTCTTGTTTCGTAAGAATTGAGTTGAAATCTTAAGCCAAAGAAATCGCTCTTTCCGCAATGTCGTTTACTACCTTAAATACTTAGGATAATGTTAATATTAATACTAATTAAATAATACATGCAAACCATTGCTGAATCTTATTAGCGCGTCTAACTCCAAGCTCATACGATGGAAACTCGCCCCAGTAGCTTGGATCAAATTCCAAAAAATCTTTTATAAACTTTTACGTGAATATGAAATCTCCGAAGTGATAAGTACTGTTCTCGGAAAAGGAAGACTTTTAGCCCGTATTGGACTTTCGACATCCATCGTGCATGGATCCTGCTTGACGAAATTTGTATTCCTTTGAATGACTTCCACCGAGGAATGGCAGCGACAAGTCCACCACTTCTTTGTAATCTGCCCGAACATACCCTTTTTCAGAAGAGCCATCATATTGGCAACTAATGAATCTCGATTTTCATGTCATGCTTCTAGTACCATTGGGTCTTACATTCCAGAAGTAAAGTGGTTAGAATGGATAAACTTCCATTGTTGTCGGAATCGCTTGAAAAGGCCCACTTCTGGTGACGATATTTTACCAAAAGTGGCGCTGTAAGCAGAGCCTATAACCAGTTCTAGAACATGATGTCGACATGCTAATCCTATCAAATTGCGTTGAATCTTCTGTTGAAGTAACACAGATGCCCCTGCCAATTTTCCAGTATTCACGGAAGTTGTGTCAGGAGATAAATTCCATTTGATCCAAAATGCCCCAATCCAAAACATTGTCTTAGACAACCTTTGCAATGGCTTCTCCGGTGCCATGTAGCAAAATCGGTATTTCTAGGAGCTTCGTAATGCACGTTTGATGGTAATTTATTTCCAGCAATCTGATCCTGCAAGGTTTCTCCTAGCAGTCAAATTTGTGTCCGACTGTCTGAAGCTCTAGGGCTTTTCCAATTACTGTAAGGTTTAGCAATTATTAATCTAAGACAATTAACTAACAAATGTATCCATGTATTTACTCAGGAATTACTATCTATTTACTATTGAAATTAAGCTGAATTACCATTTTTAAAATTGACTGTCCAATTTTGTAAATTTCGTTTCCTTCGAGCCAATTTTTATTCTTTTCGGTAAATATTTTCAACAGTAATTGTCATTCCACTTATTCCTATACTGGAGTTAAGTAGATATAGGATTTATTTTAAATGCTGGAGGTTGAGGGAACCTTTGTTATACCCTTTAAGGGCAACATGCATGCTAAATGTACTACCTCTGTGAGCGACCCCTTAGGGTTATCCAATCGTGTTGATTTTTTTACTGAATTTTTTTTTCATCAAATAGAACACTTTGAAGGGGTAAGACTTGCTCAAATATGAAATTATGTTTTTGTTGGCAGGCTACTGATAGACGGACGGAGGTCCGTGCGTCGTCAAATGGGAACTTGACATTCCCATTAAGTAGGTAATACGCTACTTAATAAACATAGTTAAACAAATTTTAATTAAACCGCCGCTAAGTCAACGGCGCTTTCATTTGTTTGAATAAATTTTAAAAGCAACTAATTCAATTTTCAAGCATTATACTGCCTGCGATAGATTGTTTGCAGGCAGTATTATTTGTCTGCCATTCAAAAATAAATTGAATGAGTTGGAGATGGATTTGCGTGAGTCTATGAAGCCTCTTTCCACAACTTTGCACGTCCTCCCTTTCCAACCCTATGCAATTATCACGTCTCTTCACATTTAAACCAATATGTCACGTATTGTCTTGTCTTAATGATTTGCCTATTCTTCTAGTGGATACACATTCGTTCATGTACGAATTTTTCAGAACTGTGAGAATTCTGATTGGATTTCCGTGATGTGGGCGTAACTTAACGTGTACGATATTCAGGCAAGGCCTGCGTTTACTTTAACTGCTATGCCACAATGAGCCACTCGGACTTACTTCCAATGAGTTAATGATGCAATATTCAAGTAAATTTTTAAATTTTTTGCATTAATTTTGCTATCTGGATTCTGTTGAAATGTGATTACTATTTTTTAATTGTTTGTTGTGAAATAATTATTTATTCTTTCAAAGTCACATTTCCGCAGAATTGTTTAGGGACCCAGGAATTTTTTTAAATGTTAATTGGCGCTAGATTAATTTATACGATTTAAATTAACTTATCTCTATTTTTATATTTTTTTTTCGAGTTTTTTTTATATTTAATTCATTAAATTTGAAGTAAAGTTGCTAGTAAGTAAAAATACATGCTACTCAATTTTGAAGTTTAGTGTGCTAATCATAGAATAGTGCGGATATCGATTCCATGAATGTGGAAAATAAATAATGGTTAAATAATCGTTAATTGCTACATTTACTACTACTTTCTATTGTCTATGCATCCTCAACATGCTTCCTAAAATTGTTTGTCTTTTGATTTATTGATTTTTTTAACTCCTTACAAGCCCTTAATACTAACTATAATTTACTATATGATTTCTAAATTAATTAAATCACATTTTCTGTGACAACTGAAAATCAATAAGTTTAACCAACTTGCTAATTTTTTACCTGTCTTTATTACACCTGAGACTAATGCATCTAGCTTTGATTTTGAATCCGCCGTCTGAGCTGCTAAGGACTTTTCTAACTCATCAGGATGCCGTTTTTCAATTTTGTGACAATTAGCGCATAGTGTTATCCACTAGGCCATATAGCGTCCGATTCACGTTTTTATTGCCTACTACACTATTTGACTTCAGCTGGCGTACAATAATGTTTTAAAGATGATTGCTGTACATGGTGATTGCTGGTGATTGACGAACAACAATGTATTGTATTTCTAATAATTGAAATCCTGTTGATGACAATTAAAGTACAATCGAACAGTAAGGCTTCCTATGAGTCACCTTTTTTACATTATTCTTTGCATTTGGCTCTGAAACACACTACAGAATTTGTTCAATTTCAACTACAAATTTTTTTTGAAACTCATAAAGTTATAATAACATTTATTTAATACTATCCACAAGCTAAACAAGAAATTCGTATCAGGAATCTTGGAATTGAATTGGCCCTTTTACTTTCCTTGTAATGTTTGTATGACACTGCTAAATGTTGGCTTTTTCATAATTTTGTTTGTTTGTTTGGTTTCTCGCCCCCTACATCAACAAATTGGAACATTACAGCCTTACTTGACATTACCCTTTTTTGACTTACAAGGGGACCTCGCGTCGTGATCGCGTCGTATTGGCTTGAAATCAAAATCATAGATTCATCTAGTTCTAAAACTAACCCCTTACCTCGCTTTTCACTCCATGGCCATAAATTTTGAAAATATTAAAAAAAAACATTTTGTAAAAATTTCGATTTTGGAAAATCCTTATGGGATTTACCGTGTAATTTTCAACATTTGTTTTCCTTCTCAAAAATCTCAATTTGGTGAAATTTCCTTTGCATTTTTCATATTTTTTGTGAATAGTTACTTCACCCATCATTCCGCATTTTTTCAATTTCCAAATTTTTTCCAGTATAATTTTTTTTAGTTTGGTTCCGCATTTTCCTTTTTTTTTTCAAAAAATAGTTGCTTCACCCACCATTCCGAACTTTCCTCATTCTGTATGTATTAGTGGAACACTTTAGAATGTTTAAACTGATATTAACTAAAATTTGTAGGCCAAATTCGAGCACAACGTCCGTTAAAGCAAAGGGATAAAATTACACCAAATTGAGATTTTCGAGAAGGGGGACCAGGCAAATATTGAGAAATTACACGTTAAATCCCACAAGGATTTTCCAAAATCGGACTTTTTTCAAAATTGTTTTTTCGAAATATTTTCGAAATTTATGGCCATGGAGTGAAAAGCGAGGTAAGGGGTTAGTTTTACAACAAGATGAAACTATGATTTTGATTTTGAGCCAAAAGGACGCGATCACGATTCGAGGTCCCCTTGTTAGTGGTTTCATTCCATTGTTTGAAATAAACTTGAAGCGTAGATACGAATTAAATTGTATACAGAAATGATAAATTGCAAGGTATCTGTTAATTACTAGTATATTTCTTTGTTAGTTTGAACTTAGCATTTTTCGTAATCCAATTTCTTCTAAGTAGAATTTCGGCAATCATAATTTTGATTATATTCATGCAAGTATGCCTTCCTTGGGATTTTAGAAAAATTTGCTGCAATTTGCATACTCAAGTTGTGAAACTCAAGTCATGAAACATTAACTTATTTTTGTGTTTGACTCGTGTAAACAGTAGTGAGGCATTTCGAACGCTATAAAACTGCAACTTTTTTTTCACTGCAACTAGTTTTATTTTAAATAAGCACATTGAAGATACGGACGTTAGCAGCGCTAATTAACGCTTTCACGAGATTATTAAAACCAAATCCTTGCAACGGTAATCAAAATCCTTTTTTTTTAATTGCAAAACTGGGTTATTTTTTATTATTTATTGAACAATTTAAACTTATTCTGAACGTAAAAATAATGTCCTACAACAAATGTAGGTTGCATTAAATTTTACCAACATAAGAAATTGTACAAATTGAAATATAATCTAGCACCTTCGCAGAACGGGACGACTGGATTTGTTACATAATTCATAAATGAGAGTAACGGCGAAGATGCAATTAAGTTTTATTGGTTTAACAAACATTTTGCATAACAAATACGCATCTTTTTAACTAGTTATGCTATTTACTCGTTTATTAAAAAAAAACAAATTGAAGTAAGCTAATTTCTTTCAACTTTCTCTTCAATTAGAAAATTTTCAAGATGCATATAAAGACATTCTTGGTCTTTTTATGTTTTGGACTGATAAGAGCCGATTCACTTGTGGTAGAACTGGCAGACGGCAGTGAAGCTGAATATAAAATTACTGAAATACTTGGCAGTGGAACGTTTGGAATTGTGTTCAGAGGTTTCTATTATTATTATCCTATCGTTTGTATTTGGTGTAACTATAATTTCCATTTCATATTATAATGACGACGTCCAAAAACATTTGACCCGTATTTTTCAAATTGAGCCTAGTAAAATTAAGACGAAACTTAAATGAAGAATAAATGAATTATTATAATAGAAAAAAATACATAATTATTAATTAAACAACTTCTTACATAGGCATTTTTAAGCTCCCAGAGGAAGATGATGGCATGGAACTGGATGCTGCATTTAAAGTTGTAAGTAATTGTTGATGTGGAAATTTATGTGATTGGCAATACGTGCCACCAATATCTTAATGAGATTTCCTTCTGATTATTTTTGACTGAGATTAATCAAATTAATTAACGGATTAACAGAAATGTTTGCTCAAATGTTAGTCTTGTAAATCAAGTTTTAAACGTGCAAATTGCAACATTAAAATTGTAAACTATGGAGAGAAAACGCTGAATGTCTTAAATGCTAAAACAGGGTTTTATTCAAGTTAACAACACCATTTTAATTGCAGTCCATTAATAACGAGGGAAAAACACAGATCAATAATGAAGTCAGGATTTACAAACATATGGGCGCCACTTTAGTTTCGAATGAAGACGAAGTGAAAGAAGCCATTGATGGTAATACAATTAATTATCTGGTTAAATATTGTTTCATTATTCCATCCGGCAATTATGAAACTTGAATTTTGTACTAAATACTTTACAAATTTACAGCGGGAATTCCTGGCTTGTTTGCTTCTGGGGTGATCTTACAGTGCAACTTTGAAGAACTTACTGTACAAGTTGATTTGGTGGGCCAATCTGTGTTGATCATAGAATTTGCCGGTGAAGATCTCCATTTTAAATTTAAAAAATTGACTCTAATTAAATTAGAACAAAATATTTGTAAAATATGTACGTATATATAAAATATTGAAGTTAATTCTTATTGTTACAGTTCAAAGCAATCGCATTCCTACATAAGAAAGGTTTAATACACTCGGACATTAAATTCGAGAATTTGGCAATAAAATATGTAGCAGAAGAAGAAAATGATTTTAAGTTGCGTTTTCTTGATTTTGGCGGTGCACGACTCGTTGGTGAAAAGAACATAGAACTAACTGGCACTTTGTACTACTGCAGTTACTTTACCACACTTAAATTGCCGGAAGATCTTAATGAGAATGATGACCTAGATTCATTGATTATAACCTTCGCTTCCATTATGATTAATGTGAAATGGGTTGAAGCCGACAACACGTACAACCTCTACGACAAAATTCATAACCTTGCCGATAACATAGTAAGTCCACCAGAAGCTGAGCAAGCTGAAGCCTGGCAACGAGACACTTTGACGGATATCGAACTTAAGGTATCAAAAGAGTCTGCAGAAGAGCGGAAAAAGGCTATGGAAAATTTTGAAAAGTGTCAAGTTATCGGAAAAAGTTATCGGAAAATGTTATCGGAAAAAGTTATCGGAAAATGTTACCGGAAAAAAAATCAAGTTTTCAGGAAACAACAAATTTTTTTAATTAGGTGGTAAACTTATTAAAAACAACAAAAAATTATGTTTAAACTTCCAAGAGAAGCCATTGGAAAATTTTGAAAAGTGTCAAGTTATCGGAAAAAGCAATCGGAAAATATTACCGGAAAAAAGTACCAGGTTTTAAAGAAACCAAAAACAATATTAATTAGGTAGTAAGTTTGTTAAAAACAATAAAAAATTATGTTTAAACTTCAAAGAGAAGCCATCGGAAAATTTTGAAAAGTGTAAAGTTAAATAAGCGGAAAAAGTTATCGGAAAAAATGTAACAATTACACTGAAAGGCAACATAGTATGTTGTGAAAACAAAGTATTAGTTAAAGAAAAACCCATACAAGCGCAATATAGTTTATGAATAAAAGCCTATTTAAAATTCATTTAGCTTTTCAAAGAAGGTAGTATTTATATTGAGTAATTGTATATTCAAAATTTATTGGATTACTTTTTACATAAAATTCTTCTTTCTGACCATTAATTATTTTCGTAGCAGTATTATGTTAAATTTATTTTAGTCATAAGTCAAGTAATTTATTCTTATATGTTATCGTTAACCTAATTACATTTCTTATTCTAAGCCGAGAAATTATTGGGCGAACCTCTGAAAACCAATTAATATCTTCACTTTAAAGTGGCGCCAATATTAGAAACACCGAACTCACTGTATGAATGTTTTTTGGTGCATACGGTAGAAGACTTTGTGGACGAATACCGTCATATAGGAACTTTAAAGATCCTTCACAAATAATAGCAACGTAATGCCCCCCGTATTCAAAATGTATGCTATCATTCTGTAACGGTGACCCTGTATTAGTTGTGTAGCTTGTAAAGAACTTTCTCTTCCTTGACCACGATTAGTGTAAGCTAGGGAGTACAATAGTAGGGGTGGAGGGTTACCATTTTCAACCCCATATGTTAGCTTGATATTCTTTGATCCACATGGACCTACACCTGAAGAACCTGTACAGTCTACTATTTCACCAGTATTTAGAATATGATTTAGCATTGTTGTGCTGTACAATTGAATTCTGCTGATAGGTATGACGTTTAACTTTGGTACAGCACAACCAGTGTTAGGGCAATTCCATGTTTGTTTCAAATTTGTCATTCGCTTATTGGGTTTGAATATGTCTCTTCCGATTCCTCGAAATTTCCGGTTTCCAAGGGCGAAGGCAGAAAATTACCCTCGGCACTCAGCCTTGGGTAAGTAGTTACAAACTTTGTAGTAAAAAGTGTTTTTGCTTCAGTAAATTTTGAGTTATCTAATTGCCTAAATATTTTCCCCAAAATCCTTGCACCAATGCGGTTAGTAATCATTTGATTTTTGATGTAAACATTAATGACGGGTTCCGTTCGGTAGATAACGTATAATATATACAAGATGTTGTCGAAGATACAAGTGTTGGTGGCGTTGATTACATTACCATTCACAATTATCGACCCGCCCGATGGTATGCGAAGTAATGATCCTAAAGGCTGGAAGGATTACGTCGCATTTGTGGTTGACGCTTTGCTCCCCATTCCTCATGGGATGCTTCAGGAATTGTAGTACTCTTTTGTTTCTTGTTTTTCTTTTGAGTTTTATCTAAATTTGTAAGAGTGTTCCAAGTAAAATTCCGTTTTTATATTTAAATAATGACTTATCTTCTTACCTGGTTTTTGCATTTTTGTTTTTTTTTCTTTTGAAGCTCTCCGAATTCCCGTTACCAAAATTGTCTGTAGATTTGCTCAAATTTTCAGCTAATTTACCACCGAAGCCCGGAATTGGAGGAGTTTGTATTGCACTGTAATGCCGCATCATTGCAGTATAAAACTGAATGTTATAAACAAGATAACCTAGAAAAATTATGAGTCGTATCGTAAATATCGAAGAATATGCATAACTGGTCATATTCCGATAACTTGACACTTTTCAAAATTTTCCGATGGCTTCTCCTTGAAGTTTAAACATAATTTCATGCTGTTTTTAATAAATTTACCACCTAATTAAAAAAATTTGTTGTTTCCTGAAAACTTGATTCCTTTTTCCGGTAACATTTTCCGATAACTTTTTCCGATAAATTGACACTTTTCAAAATTTTCCAATGGCTTCTCTTGGAAGTTTAAACATAATTTTTTGTTGTTTTTAATAAGTTTACCACCTAATTACTATTATTTTTGGTTTCCTGAAAACTTGATACTTTTTTCCGGTAACATTTTCCGATAACTTTTTCCGCTAACTTGACACTTTTTTCCGATGACTTTTTTCCGATAACTTGATACACCCGCTAAATTCTACCGTTGAGTTGAAAACAAAAATGTTATTTTTTTTTAGTTTAGTTTGCACGTTCTCTTCAGGATGGTGGTGAAAGAGGTATTTTCCCCGTTTATTGCTGTACTCCGACTTAATAGATATGCTGGTTGCGGGGGCCATTGTCCACCAGTTTGACGAAAGTGGGGACCAATGTATTTGGGCTTCCATGCGGAGTAAAATGCACACTGGGTACTGTTTCAGTACATGCTTCCGCTTTTTATTGTTTGCATCATGAGGAATTGATTCAGTTCAAAATTGGGATCCCTGTGGAACACACTTTTTGAAGCAGAGCAAGTATCTAAGTGCATTTTTTCCTTAGTCTAAATCATCAATGTTCAAAATTTAGTGAACAATATTCATGTTTCTCAATCCTTCCTTAAAAAGAAATTCAAATTTTATGTGAGGCAGAATTCAACGATATATACACAGGCAAAAGCTTGAGAGGTAACAGTGTAATATTCAACATTGTCTCTAGTGGATTACAAACGGAGTGGCGCATAGCATTGCAGTGTGTTTTTTAAGTTAAGGTGAACTATATGCAGCAAACCGTGCTGTTTAACAAAAATTCAAGAATGATTTTTTTTAAATCGTCCCCACCCGCAGTGACTGGATTTATTTCTTAAAAAACAGTGTCGTTAATGTTCGATTTTCATATATGAGCTTGACGATGACACCAATGTACAGAATATTGTATAATCATATATACTATGATGACAAACATAAAATTATGAAAACAATTGAAAGTTGCTTGATTGCCTCTATTCACATGCAAACGGATCAACGTTTCAATTGCGGACTTAAGCGTTCAGACGTGACAGCGCTTATAGTATTCTGAACTCGTGCTGGACCGTAAAATTATTTTAAATTTAATAGTTTACGTAAATTTCAAAGTCATAACAAGCTTTAAAATTTACAACAATAAAACCCAAGAGTCTAACATCTTATCAGGTTAACAAGAGTTTACTTCCAATATTTTTGTTTTATATTTTATATGTTTTATATTTTATATTAGGATGGCGCATTTTTCTGCAATAACTAATAATCACTGTAAAGTAAATGTGCGCTTGGGTGGAGCCCTCCACTTGTTGATTATATTGAAGGTGTGCCCAATTAAGAATATATAATTATATTACATAAGTGTTTTCCAAAATTTGTTAAATGCGTAGAACAGCAATCTTTAATTGGCATAGTTATTTTCAACGTAGAAGCGCAATTCTGCTTAATAGAGTGAAAGAGCATATCGCCGTTGAGAATGCAAGCAAATGTACATTGATATGTCATTGATCAGTAAAGAGTCAACATCATTCATTATTGTATTTCATCTCTTATTACAATTGTGAACATTTAAGAGTTAAAAATCAGAATTCATATTACTATAAAACTTATAAAACCTAAAATCCTATAATTCAAATCTAAATTTGTGTGCACCAGTTATCGCTATTCTCCGAATTTTCCTTCAATGATGCTTTTCTCATATCGTCATAGGCGGCCCGACTTAGTTCGTTTTCAGGTTTTTTGCTTTTTGTAAAACAGTTCAACACTACATATCATTTAAAACATGAAAATACTCTTCATATGTTAACATAGTTATCACTGGGAGTTATCTTTATGTTTTGCATTTAACTGCAAACTTAACCTTATTTCTATTTTATTGAAGACTTTTTTGTAAAACAGTTCTACATTACAAAATCAATTAAAACATGAAAATGCTCTTCAGATGTTAACATAGTTATCACTGGGAGTTATTTTTATGTTTTGCATTTAACTGCAAACTTAACCTTATTTCTATTTTACAATTGTGAACATTTAAGAGTTAAAAATCAGAATTCATATTACTATAAAACTTATAAAACCTAAAATCCTATAATTCAAATCTAAATCATTTAAAAAAAATCAAAACCTCATGAGCAAACTTGATGTCAAACGCTCTGTAATCATGACAGCTTAAGTTCGTCAACCCCATAATTAGATATGCAAAAATTATTTTAGTACACATTAAATTAATTAGTTAACGCTGTCATCGAGCCGGTGTAATTTGCTAAACATAATTAGATTAGTTCTAAAATTTGCAGCAGACAAATAAAGAATTTTTTGAAAATTTTATCAACTTAAAGGACTCGAATTGGCATCTCAGATGACCTCAAGTTTGCTGGGCTTGATATAAAGCAATCTCTAAATGTAGTTAAACAAATATTTTCGTATAAAACAGACGGAAACATGGCATTCATAAAGAAGACAACGCAATTTATTAATAAAACTGGGCAAATTTTCTTAGAGACTGTTGAAGAGAACATTTTTCAGATACGGACTTTTAATGATGAATAATGATGAGCACACCAAATAACAGATCCATCATAGGTCAATTATAAATAATTTCAAGCTTTGCATAGTGAATAACATGTTTTTCGTATTTTTCATTGTGAATTTTTATTGAATTGTGGGATTAATCGTAAATCAATTTATAGATGTGCAAAAATTTCCTACCAAGTTTAGCTAAAAGGGTTTTGGAAACCAATTGAGACAATATATAATACATCAAAGCAAGAAAAAATTATTTAAAGTTCTTCAGTAAAAACAGTAATTTGAGCCATTTGTTAAATGGTAGCTCTAATCGTTAATGCTTACATACCTTTAAGATCAACAAAGAAATTATTCAGAGTATTTTGTATAAAAAATGAACACTTACACATTAATTACTTTAATTAATTCTAAAACTTCAACTCATGACTTTATCGTAAATTTAGTTTCCTCACTCGGGTTGTTGGTAATATTTTGTGAACTGAAAGATATTTGGCGATTGTATTACATAGTTTTTTTTAGAAGAATAGAAAGGTAATTACAAATTTTACAAGTAACACATGTTGTGGTTTTCCATGATGGGGCTGTGAAGAACTTGGCAACTCATACAAAATGCAGTAATTTGAAATACGCATATCATATATCAGGTATAACCGACGGAGCCGCTCTGTTTATTAGGAAGGTGTAAGAGCATATTTTTCCTGAAACTGTATTTTTCTTAAATTGCAAAATCTAAATTAAGCTCGTTTTTCACAAAGTTTTACTTTAACTATTTGCTGTAAAAGTTGTGCTGCTACTTTAGCCAATCGTATAAATTGAAGCCGAATTACACGCGTAAGTGCAATTGCAAACCGCTGACTATATAATTAATTGTATTGTATATCACTTTAATAATATTCAGCTTTAGCTGTTAGGCTAATTAGGATAATTTTGGACTTTCTCTGCCACTTTTACTCTCTGTATTCTTTAATATTATTTTATCTTCTACATTTTTGTGGTGCTTTGTATCAGATAAACTTATTGATTGTTTGATTGTTTACATACCAATGTTAATAATGTGTATAACATATGTTTATTAGATTGTAATAGTTTTTGTAGCGATATAACACAGCAAACACTTCGCCTAGAATAGGTCAAAATATAGGCAACCATTGGGAATTCTTAGCGAGCAAGAACATCTCAATTGAAATCAGCAGGATACATAGCGACGATTGATTTCAAAATTGTGACTACGTCGGCTATCATTGGTTTTGGAATTCCTTGATGGAACCTGGGCAGGGCGAAGAGTAGCAAGGGAGAGTAACAGGCCACACAAATTCCAAGGTCACAAACAAGGTTCATCAATTTCATTTTGCTATAGTTAATTTAATCTTTTGGTACCTTTGGTTATGGTGATATGTGTTCTATGGTTGACAAGGATTTTAGGTCCAGGTTACTGTTTGGATTTTTGTAAACATTAAAAAGAAATAACTAAAGTCAACTTGTCGCTGATGCGGAAAGTATAATTAAGGTTTTCCAAACTTAGAATCTGATTTCTTAAAACTACATCATTCTTTCCGGCTTAGCATTTTTTTTCTGCATTTTATTTGTCTCTTTCTTCAAAGTTTAATTTAATTAATTTATTTTTAATTTTATCTGATTTAGAATGCCAGAACGCTTTAGGCCAAATCAGACAGTCATTCATAGCTTGTTTTATTGTGCGATGAATATCAAAATGCAGATAGCTATTTTTCCATGAAAAAATATATGCAGGGTTGTCTGTGTTATTACGAGTTTGTATTTGAATTAACTAACTGCAATATCGCTTTGTCGAATGTACTTCCCAGGAAGTCAATTTGTAATTTTTAGGGTAATTTTTGACATTTTCTCTTGATCATTTTATAACTGAAATAATTAATTTAATAGTTTTAAAGTTTTGTTATTTGAAGCCTCAATTGTAATTAGTGTAACGCTAAGTGGTAACTTTTGATCTATTGATTAATGACACAATTGCTGTTCTCTATGTATTAATCAAAAAAGAAGGACGGAAGAACTCTTCTCTAAAATTTAGTTTATTTTATATGTTTAATTTTCGAGTGTTTTTTTTAGCTATTTAATAAATAATAATAATTAGTTTGTTAAGCAGATAAATTAAGCTTTAAGAATTGCTAATAGTATTTCCCATCAATATGATCAATTCATTCTAACCACTGTAATCTTCTTTAACTTTAAGACTCAAAGACTCTAGGCTAGAAAACGTCAAAAGTTTAAGGTCTCAAATCAAACTCCTTAACCTTTTCAATACTATTAATATTTTTTTAATTCCGGGTCTCATGGGCTGCGTCCCTCGGAGACCCTTTAAGCAATGTAAATAAAAAATAATAAAAAAAATAATAATTAATTTAATTCGTCAAATTTGATTTGTCAAATTGAGTAAATTGTTTTTTTTTGTTGGTGTTTTTATTATAGCTTGATGTCGAAAAATAGCAGATTTTAAGATGTTGAAATATGGTAAATTTGAAAAACGGTGCCCTCAGTCCAGTAATCCAACATACGTCGAGCATACATAGTCATGAGAACTCCTTTGTTGTAATGACCATGGCGACCAAAAAGGTGAAAAAAAATTCAATCAATAAGTTGTTATGGCAGCGTGATGCTTTCGTCATTGTTGTATCTAATTTTTTGAAAAAATTCGCCATTTCCATGGATGTGGAAAGGCAATGCAAAATTGTGTTCAAATATTTATCTTTTTTTTGAAAACCCTCCTTATGCTTTCCGGTGGTGGAGCAGTGGTGTTGGAAGCACAAATGGTGGTTCTAAGCATGTGAATGTAAAAAAAGGGTTTAAAAAAGTATTTCTTTATTGTCAAACAAATGCTTACATGCTTATTAAGTAGTGTCAACTACTTTATGTTTTCGTTCTGTCTGTCCGTCCGTCCGTCCGTCCGACCGTCCGTCCGTCCGTCCGAGTAGCCCGTGTATCTCAGGAACTACTCAACATATCTCAAATCTGTTTTCGGATATTAGTTCCTTGAGATCCGGCGGAGTTCAAGTTTTTTTTTGTTTGACCGGAAGTGACCCCCTTGGGGGTCAAAGGTCAAGGTCAAGAGTTATCATTCTATTACAACATGAAAAATGACCCTTACAAAAGTTGTTCATCTCAAGGAGGGGAGCAACAATTGTATAGGACAATTTTCTCTGTGGCCCCCCAATGACCCCTAAAATGACCCCTTGACCTCAAAATGAACTTTCAAGGTCAAACTCTAGTTTTGCATGATCCGAAAAGTTATGATGGTCCCGATAATCGTAGAGCCCCCTTCACTTGGAAATGACCCCTTGACCTCAAAATGACCTTTCAAGGTCAAACTCTAGTTTTGCCTGAAACGAAAAGTTATGATGGTCCCGATAATCGTAGAGCCCCCCTTCACTCGGAAATGACCCCTAGACCTCTAAATGACCTTTCAAGGTCAAACTCTGGTTTTGCATGAAACGTAAAGTTATGATGGTCCAGATGATCTTAGGGACCCCATTCACTCGGAAATGACCCCTTGACCTTAAAATGACTTTTCGAGTTCAAACTCTAGTTTTGCATGAAACAAAAAGTTATGATGGTCTCAATAATCGTAGAGCCCCTCTTTACTCGGAAATGACTCGTTGAGATCAAAATTACCAGATTAGAAAATTTAGAAAAATATCTAAATAAAATTATTTAATTATTCTAGTATTGATTACAATTCTTCTACCATTCCTATTGGCACTACTTGGTTGTACCGTTTTACCACGGTTTATTTGTAAATGGTCTGCTCTTTTAGTGTTATTTAAATATTATACGGCATTAATGAGGAATGAATTACACAATGTGTTCTGGTCCGGAGAATATCATTTTGTTAGGAATAAGTAAATAAATAATTAAATATAAACTTAAAACTAGTTTGCGAGATGAGTTCTGGTCAATAACATCCATGTTGTTTCTAATATTCAGAACAGGCTGACGATTCTTATTAAAATAATTAAATCATGAAAATTCAATTCAAAAATAATTAATTAGTCGCACTGTGACATGCAAATAGCTCAAACAGAGTACTCAACTAGTTACTTGTGATTAAAATTAAGTAGTAAGTTTTGATCTTTGGAAGCTAATTCACTGAAGCTAATGATCACCTTTAGAAATGCTCGTAAACGTTACCTAATTGGTTAATTATCATTAAAGATTAGAAAACATTAACGTTTCGAAATTGAGTTTTACGTGCAATAATTAGTTTATTTGTACACTGAACCTAATTAAATAGAAAACAATTCCTACAACTAACATTTAAAATTGAGTCTTACAGGTAACCAGCCTAAAATACGATTAATCCTTCCTTGAATTCTTTGAATTTTAGTTTAATGTCTTTGGTGCCGGTTAATCAAGATGTAATTAAATGTAGCCAAGGAATTGCACTGATAGTTGTACAATTTGTAGCGGTGACCCGTTAAGTTAGCCCTGTTATGGGACATGTTATTTAAGTAGCGGAAGCGAAGCAAAAGCTACTATATATTTTTGTCATTTCTGTCAGTCTGACTAAGACACGCGATTATCTCACGTTCTACTCTACAGGAACCTATCTCAAATTTGTATACAAATATAAGCTTATTAAGATGCGGCCCAGTTCAAATTTGTTTGTTTTTTATCGAAACAACATGAAAAATTACCACTACAAAAGTTGTTTTGACTTTTAGTTTTGACCTATTATCCCCAAAATTATCTTTCTAGGTAAACCCCCTACTTTTGCATGAAACAAGCAGTTATGATAGTCCCGATGAATCCAAAGCCTCCCTTCACCTTAGAATGACCCTTTGAACTCAAAATGGACAGTGAATTCTTACTTATAGGAGAATTCTAAGATATTCGTGCATTTTGTTTTAAAATTTTGAGTAAAACCTGACAATTCGTACTATATTAATATTAGTTTTGTTCAAATTTGAGCAAAACAAAAACAAGAAACTATAGCCAATAAAACGGTTTTCCCTATTAAGATAACTATTTAGTATGTTTTCAACGAGTATTGTATTTTCGAGAGTTTCATTTACAACGACGTAAAGCTTTTTAAGAATTTTATTTTTCAAGTACAATTGTACGTAAAAACAGAGCCAGAGAAAGGCATCTTGCGCATTCCTCGAAGGCACTGCGTCGGTTTTCCAAGCATTACGATTGGAGCTTCGAAGCTGATTGCGCACTAAAGCTAGTCAGAGAAGCTCAAATTTAATGCAGAATCTGGGGTGCCTCGAGAGCATTATTTTACAAGTAGATAGTTGGGACGGACTACAATAATATGAGAATTTAAAACTAAAGTTGCGTATTGAGTTAAGAAAGTGTACTTTTAGTGTGGAAAGTGTCCTCGTGTAATTACAAGAATGGTTCTAAAATTACTGCTTGTTGCCATTCTTTTTAGTGACATTATTTTGCTACCCGCAGCGGATCCCGTAAGTTTTGTATATTGACTAAACATGAATTACAAATAATAATATTATAATCATGAATAATTAAATCGCAATAATTTGGTTTGGCTAATGGCAGTACGTCCATTACACGCTAACTCTGGCCAACAAGGTATACGTTGGAGGAGGTGAAGTTGCCGACGGTTATATGAAGGCCTCAGGTTATTTAGGGTAAGTAAGAGCAATAGCTGTAATATTGTTAAACCTGTTTAGAGTACTAGTAACTGACAAGTACACACGACACGACGTACACTGTCATTTGTGGGTTAGAATGAGTACTGCTACACTAGGAATTGATATGTACAAGTTAATTATTTGGTTGATTTTATAGGTTCTCTGTCGTAAGTGTTATGGAGATAGACAATGTGCAGCAAACCAAAGAGAAAGATGTTAACAATATATCGGATATGATAAACGAGTACAAAACTCACAACCTTACTGCAGCCGATGTAAGGAATGTAGCCTTCATGGATGTGGATGATCTACATTGCGAGCTTAATAAATTTGATCGTGCCTGGACGGCAATAACTCCCAGCAATGTTTCTGTGTTTAAAAGTGGAAAAATGATTGGTTTGTTCTATAAGCCCACTGTGGTAAATGTAAGTTAGAAAAGGTTGTTGCCTTTAATTAATGGACTAATAATTTTTAAGCAATAGTATAATACCAACGTATATAATCTACACTTTATTAGTATTGTAACTTCCGACTTAATATGGGAGATGTCCAATATTTTGGTGTAAATTATAAAATTATAATATTATACAATTATAAATCAGAGTGATCATTGTCTATATACTAATGACAAAATATCCCTGTAAATAACATTGTGAATGGCTAGTATTGATTTATTTGTTAAGTTTTTTAGCAGTTTATTTAAGTTTTTGTTGCCTTTAGTTTATTTCCGTTGACTTTAAGTTGAAAAAACTGAATACTGAACTATTTGGAGAAACAAAGATTTTCGAAACTGGAGACGAGAGCAAGCCTCTTATGATTGCTCCAGATGGCTGGGGTGGAGAGTTACTGTAATTTTTGCTTAACTAATTAATTTGCTTAACTTTAAAACTGCAACAGGATATCTTACTCATGCACTCTTGACCAAATAGATTCGGCAAATTTATGGTCAATGGCGTAGATGAGGGTGTTGGACTTGCAACGGAATTCTACGTCAAATTTAATGAGCAATGGTGGGTCCCGCAGAAAAGCAGAGACTATTTGGGCGACAATTTATCATTTGTAGGTTGCTTGAAAGCACTCGAAGTCAAGGTAAGTTTATAATAATTTAGCAGGACGTATTAACTTTTATTTGTATAGTAAAAATTGTCAATTTGCAAAAAATTTATTGTTAGAGATACGTTCTCAGGATGGTTCACGAAGATAAAATATATTACGGATACGTTGAGCCAAAAGGGAAAGACTATGAAAAATTGTAAGAATTTTTTTTTGGTTTAAGAAAGATACATATTTTTGACAACATTTTGTATACGTTGTAGCTTGGAAATTAGTACTATTAGTGAGGGGGGCTCCACATATCTCATACTTGGCGAAAGGGGGCCACAGCTCATTTCAAACTACACATTTATTGCAACAGAAACACTACCATCTTCGACAGAGGGATTGGGAAACTTTGCTTTGGGATTGCAAACTCAGCTTCAAGATAGTTTTGATTCAGAGAATTTAAGCTATTCACCAATTCGCATTAATCGTGCTCCATTGTTAGAAGAAAACGAGAAAGCAAATATTTACTATATCGTACCATACGTAAGTTCTCTGACACTACGTTGTTGTAAACAATTTGAAATCTTAAAATTTGGAAATTTATCAAATAAAATATCAGATATCTTTATAATTATAATTCTAGAAAAAAAACGTTTCAAAGTTTGGAAATTTAAATAAATTCTTCCTATTCTTTCAGGAAATGCTTGTTGACATTTTAATAGTTACCGACGTAGCCCAACCATTTGAGCATGCACCATACAAGGGCAACATTCAATCATACGATTGTGACAAAAGTATTCTGAAACCCGAAAATGTTAAGCAAAATAAACCAAACACCGTATTGTGAGTAACTATTACCTATACATTACTGCAAAGCGGCTTTCTTAACACAAACACAGCAAATAAAACTGATCGTGAGCTGCGTACACGTTAAAGTTTTGTCATCTTTAAGTATTTGCAAAAATATATTTTCAGGTTACACTGGATCGACGGACCGAACTTTGATATAACTGAACACCGTATATTCGGCGAAGAGGCAGAAATTACTTTGTTTGTTAAAGGTGAAGGTGACAACGAAAAGTTGAATTGGCGGCGCATTATTGTCAGTGCAAAGTTTATTGGAAAAGGATACAAACTCGTTGGGCAATTGATGTCAAGCAAGGTAAAAAAATGAATTCTTATTTCAATTTTAATTTTTTGAATAACATTTTTAAATTTAAGCTACTTATTTTAAGTTTAAACAAACGGAAAGGTTTCTTGAAAAATGTTCACTTATTTCATGGAATGCTTAATTAGATCATATTTTGGATACAACCGAGCGGGTCAACACTGCGACTTCTCCTTCACGCCTCAATTGATGAATTAAATGGGTAAATTTTATTGCACTAATACTCTCCTTTTTCTTTTATATTCTTTTTTTTTCATTTCAGCACAATATCATTTCTGGATAGTGAAAACTTTGTTGTATATGCCTATGATACTAATACTGGGGATATCGACAAAATAAAGACCCATACATTCGCTGAGTGTAAGCAACATTTAAAGAATAAGAAAGGTCAACATATTTCGGGGTTAACCGTCAGGATGGGCCCTTATTGCTAAATTGTTTTCTCGAAATTTCTGTTACTTCGACAAGTCTCGACGGCTATTTCACAGGGCTACTTGGCGGGAGTGACACTACAACTGTTATCAACAAGTTATACAACAAGTGATTTGATGTATGCTGTGTAACTTTGAGCACAAAATAATGCTATAAGTGTTTAACATATAAAGTAATCGACAGCAATGTTGCCGAATGCCGGTTTTTACTAATAACCTATCCGTTTTCAATTTAATATAAATATATGTTATAGCTTAATACCAATTAGCCTCTGGAAAATTTAACTTGAATTTGATATTTTCCTTTATGATAAACGATGAGTTTACTAATTATGGTTGACAAAACAATAAAATTTATGTACCACGTTCAAAGCTTTTCCTGAGTTTCAATTAAATCTAAAAATGAATGTTATGCAACATTCCAGGTTAGCGTTTGTTTTACATTATAGGCATGCATGATTCATCTTTTGACCCACTTCAAATATTCTTCCTCAAACAAATTTAGCAAAAGTCATTCCGTTCGAGAGATATTACGCAATTAGTAGGACAACATGTTCCAAATAATAGCTAATACGCTACTTCATAAACATGTCCTACATGCAGTTTTCTTCAATATCAAACATCCCATATGTAACACATTATTCGGGAAAAATTGAGATCTTCTTAGCATTAATGAAAACGAAAATTAGAGATTTATAATTGCTCCACACAAATAAGTACATATCAAAATATATATGTATATGTATATATATGTATATATATATATGTCTATATCAAAATGTTTATTGAGGCTAATAATTAAAAGGTACGCATGGTGACAGTTTCCTCTGTTTGTAGCCAATAGCGGCATTTTAAGCTACTTTTTAAAATCGCGCCCTTGATTTTAAATTTAATAAACCGTGGTAAAACGATCAACCAAGTAGCAAAAGTAGGAAGATTAGACAAAAGAAGAAATTACAAAATTATTATTTTTTAAATGAATTAATAACAGAATTTTAGGTATAAAGGAGTCACTTTTTGTTTATTTGGAGGTCAAGGGGTCATTTCGGAGTGAAGGTGGTCGTGGGGATATTGGAAAACATTATAACTTTTTGTTTCATGCAAAAATATTGTTTGACCTTGAAAAGTAGATTAGAGGTCAGACAATCATTTTGTAAAAAGTGTCGCGGGGTTCATTTAAAACATCATAACCATTTGTTTTATGCAAAAGTAGTGTTTGACCTTGAGAAGTCACTTTGATGTCAAAAGGTCATTTTAAGATCAAAGGGGTCACGGGGGTCATCAAAAACATCATAACATTTTTTTCATGAAAAGTAGGGCTTGACCATGAAAAGTTATCTTGAGGTCAAGGGGTCATTTTAGGATCAAAGGGACCACGGGGGTCATCGAAAACATAACTTTTTGTTACATGTAAAACTAGAGTTTGACCTTGAAAGGTAATTTTGTGGTCAAGGGGTCATTTT
Organism: Bilobella aurantiaca; assembly: GCA_021029175.1. Taxonomy (NCBI): domain Eukaryota; kingdom Metazoa; phylum Arthropoda; class Collembola; order Poduromorpha; family Neanuridae; genus Bilobella; species Bilobella aurantiaca. Next base: position 21,969 of record VYYI01001024.1, read on the forward strand.
GTGGCTCATTGGGGGGTGACAGAGAAAAGTGTCCTTCTCAAGTGATGCTCCCCTTTATAAGAGGAACAACTTTTGTATGGGGCATTTTTCATGCTGTCATAGAATGTTATTCCTTGATATGTTGATATGTTTGAGATAAGTTGAGTAGTTCCTGAGATACTCGGTCGGACGGACGGACGAACAGACAGAACGAAAACATAAAGTAGTTGACACTACCTAATAAAGCTTAAAATATGGAAATATATTCAATTAGATATGTTTATAATTTCACGGTCTACTGGTGACGTAACGACTGGGGTACTGTGGTTGACGAGATCAAGTTTACTAATAATCGCTTACTTGTAAAATAGCTAATAATGACCATGGTCATAGTTTGGTCAAGGTTGTTATAAAAAGATATATTTACATTCAAAATGTAAAATTTTAATAAATTCTTCCCATTCTTTCCGGAAAGAATGACCATTTAAATGTTACCGACGTTTACCGGTAATTTATTTGAATGTAACCCTACAAGGGCAACATTCAATTGTTTGAGTGTGACAAAAGAATTTTGAAACCTACAAATTTTAGTCAAAATACACCACACACCTTCACTTACTTAATAACTTAACCATTATTACAAGAAGGCTTCCTTAAAACAAACAAAGCTAATAAAATAAATCGTGAAATGCATATGTGTATGTTTTCATCATATCATCAGGGTTGGCAAAACAACGTTGTATTCAGCAAAACGACGTTGGAAATGTTGGAAACGTTGTCAACGCGTTGCTAACAATACATTTTTTATTTTTGCGAATGCTACATTTATTCCAATAATTTAGTCATTTTCAAACGTGGATTTTTTCTGCTTCATTTTAGTATAGCTAAAATGATGTCCTATTGTATCTTTTCGGCGTATTGAGGCAAAAATTTG
>VYYI01001025.1:0-22876 GCA_021029175.1 Bilobella aurantiaca
CATTTCTGAACGTTCATAGCGGTGGCACCCGTTTTAGTTCCGTCCGCTGCGCAGTAGTATGTGAAGTCTCGGCGACATCCTTCTCCTCCAGCAACAAACAAGTATTCAGATCCTCCGCAGTATTTTCCTGCTACCTTGTTGTTGCACTTACAATCATTAATACCTGGCTTACAAAATGCATTTCCTGGGGTAGCTGAAACGCAGGGAGATTCCGTACACGTTTTTACAGCCTTTGCTATTCCTTTGTCATTTTTTCCACATGAGTAAATAGTATCAGAAAAACAGGTTTCACCCGTCAAGAATCTTGAGCCTCCACAATAGTCACCTTTCTCCTGATTTTTACACTTACAAGGAGTCTTACCACTGGGTACTCCACACTTTGCATTACCCGGTGTTGCCGAAACGCAGGTTTGTCCAGGTGGACACCTTACAACGGCGTCAGAGTTGACGTCAGGGTAAATACCCATATCGTTTTCGTTACATGTGTATACGACACTAGTCCGGCAACCCTGTCCTGTATCCTTCTTCAGGTACTTAGTACCTCCACAGTATTTTCCAGCAGTATCAGTAGCGCAATTGCAATCAGTTGGATCGATTGTTGGATCCGCGGCCTCGTTGAGCCACGATGACAGAATCAAAATAAACAGAGATATGAATAAACCTCTTCTTTGTTTTAATTGTATGGCGTTACCCTATAATGGAATAAAACAAGTTAGCATAAATTTAAATTACGTTATCAAGTTATATTTAGTACCACATTTTAGTACTTACAGTAAAATTGTGAAACAACGATATTGCTATTGTTTAAATTTTATTGCATTGTATTTACCATTATTGCGTTGGAAGGCACAAAGTATAAATAATAATTTAACAAAAATCAAATATAATACAACAGAAGATTAATATATTGCTGTATTTTATGAAGTCAATTTAGTGTTCGTAGATATGGGAACTTCAAAATTCCTGAATGACGAGAAGCGTACCAAAGTAAGTGAATTTCATAGAGTTTTCAACCTTAAGCAAATTAGGCCAGGTCATTTTTGAGCACAACTATGTAAAAAATTAGGTCAATTTGAAACTAAGCCAAGGAGGCCAAAAAAATACAAAAGTTAAAAAAAAATTATAATTGCGTTAACAAGGTTTTTCTTCTAGTTCTGACAATCAAGCTCAGAAATGTTATTGACATATTTCTAGAATAGTAGTAGATTACTGAAGCAACTAATTCCTTTTCGAGTGTTTTCAGCACCTTTTTTGAAACGTTTCTGTCGCTTTGCATAATCCAAATTCAACACTTTATTTAAAGTTCCGAAATAACATATATTCATTACGATTCCAAATTATTTTGTACATTTGTATGTTTTGTACAAAATAGTTGTGAAAACAAAGCAGTTAATATCAGGCAATATAACACAACTTTCTCATTGTTTGTTTTATTCTGGAGAAAATCAGTTATTTTAAATTTTCATCAAACTCGCCCCATAAAGAAGAGAGCCCTAGTGTTCCGGCATGACTAAATTTACAGTAAATTTGAATAAAACAAATAAATTAAATAATTAAATAAATTGATAAACAATTGAAGTAATGTTATTTGCATTTAGCAAGTAGTACGTTTTTATATAAGTACTTGTACGTTAGAGAAGACCATTACACCAAGGATATACGTTATGTCATTTACCTTTTAAATTTTTGTGATTTAAAAAAGTTTAACTTGAATATCAAATTCGTGTAGGGCCTCTTTTTATTTTGTAAAAAAAAATTGCAGTAGGAATTATATAGTTAAAGCGTGAGAAACTTCTCCACTAAACTGCCTTAAGGAATAAATATACTTGAAACACCATTAGTAGAGACGAAAAAAATATATTCTTGCATATTAAATATTTTTCAATTTTTAAAAATATTTGGGGGCTAAGAAAATACAAGATATTTTTTATTATTTCAAAATATGTTGAAATAAAAAAAAATATTTACGTAAATATTTGGCCATTTGTGAGAATTTTGTTAGTTTTTCTATGCCTGATTGATTTAGAGTAATTTGATTTAGCAAAATACTCCATTTAAAACAAACACATTATGATTTGCTTGCTCGGAATAGGCAAAAATGCATCAAATACATCTAACTTATTATAAATATATGCCAAACTTAGCGGTTTTTCGTATATTTGAGGTCAAATTATACATTTGAATGTCATCGCCCGTTGTTTATTGTTTTCTATCTTTGTTTAACGTTATTGTCTAATGTTGTCTTTAGTGTCTATACATCTAGCCTAATCTAACCTACTAAACGCGCTTTAAAATTAACTATTTAAGGTAGGCAACAAGGGTAAACCTTTCGCCTGAAGAACGAATTGGAGCTACATAAGAAAACCTAACTTAACCCTATCTCACATTTACAATTTTTATAGCGTAAACGTTGCCTAAAAAACTAAACCATTCCGCTGTACTTGATGGATCTCATTCCATCCTCCTCCACTAACTCAAGCATATGCTGACTAGGCCATAAGCGAATGTCAAATAGAGATTGAAAAGAATTAACTGAGCAATACCAAAGGACGTACGTAAGCGTACATGTTGAAAGCTGAGCAATAAATAGTATGTATTATCGTTAATCGCAGCATGGTATCGAGGAATGATATCTGTAATGTTTACAGCATAATAAATGCTGCAGTATGTTTTATTATTAAAAAATATTAGAAAATGATTTTTTTCCAAACGTGGTCCGGATTCATTTCTTAAAGTTTCTCTTCAAACAAACTCTTATGCAACTAAATCACATCCTAAAATGACATCTTTTACGCTGATTCATACACTTTTGAAAAGTGAAATTGAAATAAACAATTAAAACAACAAATAAACAGTGTTTAACCAATTCTGCATCCTTGACATGAACAATTTTAAAGTGACGGTTTGACCCGGACACAGTTTGTTTATAAACCTAACCTTCCTATGTTCACACCGTTTTAGAAAAAATTGTTAATTCCAGAATACACAATTTACATCGTCATGGCAACAGATTTGCTTTTTTCTCACGCGTTCGAAAACTTGCACAATAGTGTTTAACAATTCTTACTATGATGCAATTTTGACATGAACCCATATACCTTTTGAGCCGGATATGTGACAGGGTGGTCCGATTTGGGAAATATTTGATTTTAGCATTTGTATTGTCATAAATATCTCCTTAAAATGTTTAGTCATGATCGGACACATATGAGTATTAGATGGTCAGGGTCCCCCTTTCTTATCTGAATTTAAATTTGTTTGACATTGATCTTTGACCCAGCTAGGGTCACATGTATCAAAATTCACGTCCATTTGCTCAAGTTATTGAGTCAGACATACGGTAAGATATGACGGTTACATAATCTAGTGACTCGGTCTAAAAATGGTGTAGGATGAGCTTGGGTCAAGCGTAGGGCTGTGTTCAGCTTCTGCCTGAGCATAGGTTTCTCAGGCTCACCATTCTCTCCCCCCCCCCCCTAAAAAGCACAAGCAACAGGTTGACCAGGCCCTATGTTCAATGACAATTGAAACAAATTAAGCTCAACAAAAAATTATTAACACATCATTCTCTATAGGTTCTGCCAAATTTTAGACAGAAACATTTTTTTTTATACAAAAATTTCTCAAAATTGCTTAAGAAAAGCGTTGTTATATTCTCACTCGTAATAGAGTTCACAATGCTAAGATTGGCAATTGCAAAATTCTAATATTTGACACTAATCACAATTGCACTTTTAAACCAAATCTTACTTTATATATTAAACAGTTAATTAATTAAACCTTAATTCCAACTGTGTCAGGGGAGTTTGACCCTTCTAAACCATTGAAAAATTGACATTTTCCGGGTTAGGTTAGTTTTTTTTATAATATACAAACTTGAAAATTTGTGATGAAATCACAAATCATTTTTAAAGGCAAGCATCATTATCAAAAGCTGACTAGGCAAAGTGGATGATTTTCTAATATACAGCTAGATTTGTCGTAATAGGATAGATGAATTTTATAATAATTTCTGGAACATCCTGTCGTGCAGGGGTTAGTTTAGCTAGTCTATAATATGATAAATTTTTAACAGCAAAGCAGGATGCCCATATCTGGCGGTAGATGGATAGTAAAAAAGGCTTTTTGTGGGACCGTCCCTCCACTACGCTGTATCTAAAAATTCCTCAAATTCCTCTCTTACTATCAGAAATCCCTTTCCCTTTAAAAAAATAGGATAAACTATGACTTTAGCACCATTTACTATTCTACTACCCTGTTAGCCGACTAAATTATGTCTTCATGCATTTACACCTATTACACGCAAGGGAATTTTGGTCGGCAATTCAGGTACCATCAATCTAAAGAAACTTCATTTTTCATTGACTGGAATCATCGGATGATAAGAATTTTGTGGACTTGTGATATGTTTCTTAATATTAGTCTTTACAATGCAAAGAATTGAATAGTATGTAGTAGCAGCTTTACAAATAAAGTTTTATCACACAGCATTTATCTAAGCGTGAAAACGTATCTCACCTGTAACCTGGCAAAGTTTTACAGGTTATAACATTGTAGCAGGCACAATTCAGTTGTCCAGTTTGAAAATTCCACGAAAAAAACACTTACACTGTTACATTGAGCGTGCGGGGCAGCCGTAATTTAACCGCAGCTTCACCAACTCCACTTAAGCAAAATAGATCAAATCATTAATCCGTTGGTTCAAATCAAATTATGAGGAAATTCCACAAGAATTCTGTAACAGGATTGCTTAAAATTTTTGAAAACTATTTTCATAACGGCATTAGTCGAAAATTTAGTGCCAATTTTTCTGCAGTAGTTGGAAAAATAAAAGAAGATGCCTCACACGTGTAATCCAGAAAAATCCAAAAATTTGAATGAGACTTTTATACGAGTTTTAACAGGATCACGAAGCTGCTTGCAAATTAAAAACTAGAAAGAGAAGAGTAGAATTTCAAATTCTGTCACTATTATTATTACTGTTAATACCCAACTAATTAGAATTATTATAGTAAATTATATAGAAATATCACTTTAAGTTACAACATGCTACTCTTCGCTCAATTTTAAATTGTTAGATGGACAGTTAAGGGGTTTGGTATTAGTACTAAGATTAAAGTACTAATAACAACGTAAAACTTACGCAAACTGTAGCAATTACAAAAAAAAACACCTGAGATTATTAACCATAAATTTCTTCAGATGGTGTAAAAATAATAATAAGACTTTTGTACTTTAGTCATAGTTGCAAAATTTAGGTTATCATCCAATTTAAAAATTTAATGCGACGAAAAGATTTACTCTAGAATTTTTTTGTAATACTTGTATGTTTGTATCTTTGCTGTAAGAGTCTTTGCAATAACATGAGGTCAAAAAACCAGTTACATATTAGGTTACATGCGCTATCAAACAAACCAGGTTGGTTTGTTAAATAAATTTTAAAAATTATTAAATAAAAAGTTGGAACATTAGCAGTTGCAGCTCTTATTAAAATAAAAGTAATATAATATGAGAACTTAATAATAAATGTAGCGATATCGTAAGTTGGCGTGCAAAATAAAAATTAAAAAATATGAAGGATTTGTGTTTAGTAAATGTAATTGTTTAAAGTTATAATATATAAGAACTTACAAAGTTTAATTAAAAACCAAACATATTGCAATGTCCTCCTTCAGTGACCATTGTGAGATAGCAAAGTAAAATGAGTTTGGACGAGCCTCTTTGGACAGAAAAAAAAGCCTGGGTCTCTGGCTAAGCTGAGCAATGTTACCTTTTGCTTAGCCCGGGATCGAATCCCAGTGGATCCACAATTTTCTATCCTTTTCCCTACCTAACACCATATTATAATGTATGCTGAGATTGGCAGCGAAAGTTAAATCTTTCTAAAAAATTTGCTATATAATATTGGTTGTTCCGGTTATTTTAGTACAAGATTTAGTTCACATTGGAAATAACATCGCAATACATTTTAAAAATTATTATTTATCAGAGCATCTCTTGAATTAATATTATGAATTCTTTGATGATAAAGAAAGCATACTTTAAAATCTTATAAGTTTTCTTATACTTGACAATTCAGTACAATTATAGTTGGAGAAATAAAACACGATTCTCCACACGTTTAACCTGGAAAATCCAGAAACTTGAATGAAATAATTATACCAGTAATAGCGGGATCACGAAGCTAAACTGAAAACTACAAACAGAGGATTAGAAATTCTAATAAAATTATTGAAAAGTACTCTTACTAAATTAACTATTAATATAATCTAGATTTACAATTACTATAACTTATAATAGGCTATAGTACTCGTTTGTAGTGTTTTACAGATATTATGATGACCAGTGTTTAAATAAATCATAAGAGTTTTAATTTATTTAGATACATAAAAAAAGAAGTTTTACATGTTTATAAGAGTTAAAGTTTTGTTAAATAAAACTTATTAACAACAACATTAATTTATAAATGTGATTTTTTATTATTATTTATTTCTAACTATATTAAATGAGTAGCTTTAAATAAAAACAGCGTAAAGTAAGAATAAGGATGTTAACTATAAAATTATTTTACTCAACTAACAAATATAGAGTCTAAGATCTAGACAGCAGTTGTTTTTATTAATGTTTCAACTTATACCATCTACATTTACGCTTAATGGCACTATAGAATTTGTCTTGAATTAATGAATTCCACTAATTGCGTTATTTCAAACCTAAATCTAATAGTTTAAAGTAAATTCACTTATAGTATTTTACCTACATATTAGCTATGTCACTTTATATGTCATTATTGCTTGAAGCAAAGCTGGCTGCTTGAGCAATATGAACAATCATTTGACCATTAAATGTTTTCCAATCAAATGTTGAATACACACTAGCTACGTTTCTTTTTTGCAAAATGCTGGCGTCATATTTGAAAAATAAAAAAGGGAGAAATTGTATTGAGGCGAGGGAGGTTCAAACCAGTTCAGTAGAAGAAAAGCGAGTGTTACGTTAGAGTTTTTTAGAAAAAAATTGGCAGTCGATGTGACGTAGCTAGAAATGGAAATCAACGAATAAAATTTTTCTTTAGAAAGTATAAGGTAACTTTGTGTTGGAGTCTTTGCAGCAGTACAAATTCTTGTGACAAGCCCCGTTAAGTATTTCTGGTTACATCCCTGGTCGGTTAAAACAGGCAATAGCACTACATGAATCGTAATCCCCTCTTGATACACAAACCTCACTGCGTTAACTTATTTTAGAAGAATTAAACAAACCGATATAGCCTTGGGTTTCCATTTCATATGCATATCATCCAGTTCCATTTTATTTTTGGAAAGGTGAATTTTTTCTTGAAATCATAGTTTGGGATTAAGACTATTAGAGAACAAATAACATTATATTGTAACAAACCAGAAGAAAATTAAATAAAACACCATACACATATGGTGATTTTTTTTTCTTAGAAAATTATGTAGAAAATTGTTGGTTGATTACGAGGACTTGGTCAATTTAAACTTGACAATGATGAGAGATGCCTTGTAGATTAAGAGGATTGACCGTTTCATGCTTGTAAAGTTACAAAATACTAAATTTGTTTCATGGAGAGTTACGAGTGTCAATTATTTAGCACAATTACTTTTCCTATATAAATGCGACTCATTTGCATAACTTGAAAGCACAAACTTCAAAAAAATTACTTCACAAAAAAAAACAAATTTCAACAAGTTTATTTAATATAATGGTTTCTGCTCTGCTTTTATCGATCTGCCTTTTTTCTCTTGTAATCCACTGCCAGGGCGAAGGTGTAAGTGAAAATTTATCCAAGTTTTATTTCAATTTTGGTATTTAGCATACACATTGTTTTGTGCAGGGAACGTTGATAATAAGAGATGTTAGCGGGAAAAACCCTTTCTCTTTTACCTACCTTACTAGTGATGGAGAGATAGGCATAGTGTAAGTGCACTAGTTTCGTACTAGTGAAAGGACATATTTTAATTTTACTTTAAACGTTTTGAAGATACATTTTTGTTTATTAAAGCAATGGAGAATTTGTATTCACTGCAGCAGATGGAGGCACTACCTTATATTTCTCTGACAGTAAACCGGTGAAGCTCTACAATAGTACTAATATTTCTTTAGCAAATAATATACTCAGTATTACTGCTATATACATTTACACAATATCCAAGTCTAGTAGTCACAATGGAGATTACATTTCCAACAATTTCTCCATCGACAACCATATATTGAAAGTGAACCTTAAGAAAATGGAAAAAATAACAACATGATGACAATTGTTAATAAACAATAGTCAAGTGGTTATTGACATATACCACACTGATTATAATAAAAGTTGAAATGTTACTTTCGTCACATCTCTAGTTTTTTGCATTATATCATTAGTAAAGTAATTAGACCTGGGAATTTATTCTTCCGGTGTACTAATTCAGTAAGATAATTAAAATAAAGTTATGCTCATATCTGTTATAGTTAAGTCACCACTATTGTAGCCAAACAAATCTAATCGAATATAAAGGTAAGTATCAAAATATGGAAACTTCGAAATTTTTGAAATCGTATTTTCAAAAAGATTTTTATCTGCTTGTTGACTTAAAATTTTCCAATTAATTTATTTAAAATAAAATGAATTTTAGGGGGAAATATATGAATACGTTTACCTATGCAACTCTGCATACAAATGCAAAGCGAAACGCGCAAAAATCTCACTGTGAAAATTTTAAACTTATTTGAAATAAATTTTTCTTGGATTGTCAAACGAAAACGCCGCAAGTTTTACTTGTGCATGCTAGGATTAAAATAATGAGATGAAAATAATAATCATTCAAAAATAAATATGTAATAAATTTCGTATTTAATTGAAGAAACAATTCCTTCCTTTTCCTTTACTTAAGTGAGTTTTGTAACTCTACACAAATAAACTATTATGTGTAATAAACCGTGGCAAAACGGTACACCCAAGTGGCGTAGGGGAAGTAGGAAAATATTGTTTCATGCAAAAGTAGGATTTGACCTTAAAAGGTCATTTTGGGTTTAGGTGGTCATTTCTGAGTGAAGGGGAGCTCTGGGGTCATTGCAACCATCATAACTTTTTGTTTCATGCAAAAGTAGTATTTTACCTTGAAAGGTCATTTAGGTTTATGCGGTCATTTCTGGGTGAAGGGGGCTCTGGGGTCATTGGAACCATCAATAACTTTTCGTTTAATGCAAAAGTAGGATTTCACCTTGAAACGTCATTTTGAGGACAAAAGGTCATTTTGGAGGTCATCGGAGGGGGGGGGGGGGGCACAGAGAAAAGTGACCAATACAAATGTTGTTCCACTTCTTAAGAGCAACAATTTTTGTAGAAGTCATTTTTCATGTTATAATAGAATGATATCTTTGACCTTGACCTTTGACCCCCTTGGGGGTCACTTCCGATCAAACAATATCAAACTTGGACTGCACTGGATCTCAAGGAACTCATATCCGAAAACAGACTTGAGATATGTTGAGTAGTCCCTGAGAGAATCACGGTACTCGGACGGACGGACGGACGGAGACGGACAAACATAGCGAAAACATAAAGTAGCTTACGCCACTTAATAATGTGTTGAGAAGTAGAAAATTGGAAATTCAAATTCATAAATTAAAAAAATTTCAACATTCATTTCAAGTATGACTTTAAACTAAAGAAATAATTTTTTGAGGTATGATTTAAATACTTTTTAAGTGTAATAATTGAAAGCAACAATGTAGGTCTCTGCGATATCTCACCCCATAACGGAAAATTGTTCGTGAACTTTGGTCTAAAGGCCGACAAATTTGTGTGGCACATATGTTCCAAATCAAGACTAAATATTGTCGAAGTCAATTCAAGTTCAATTAGTGCTACATGTCAATTTAATTCAAATCAGTGTGTTTAGTATGCGATTACATTTACTAGTTAACCTTGCTTGTGTTTTTAGATGAACATAATAGGAGAGGCAAAATATAAGTCAACTTGCGATTGACCATGAAACAGTGTTTCTTTACTCTGTTGAAAACAGAGTAATAAACCGTGGTAAAACGGTACAATCAAGTAGCGAAAAGATAAAAAGTGGAGAAAGGTATTGAACCTATAAAATTGAGAAGCATTTTGTTTACTTTACAAACTAAACATGCAATGTAGTGACATTGAAAATTGTCCGAATTTTACCCAGTTCAATAAAAAATAATTGAATTTAGACAATTTTAAGATTAATACAACTGAATTTGCAACGGGTGCAGTCTTAATTGATTTTCAACTGCTATTCAAGCCCAAGAAAATCTTGCAATGCACCGCAAACAACTTTCGAGATGATGTTTTGAGATGAAAGGATCATTTTGGGTGTGGAGGGGGCTCTTATAAAGTTGGCAACACCTCAACCTTTTGTTTTCCACAAACATTTTTTATTTGAAACCGTAAGTTAATTAGTAAGTCATGGGCTCGTTCCCGATCGAAGATCATTGATACGAACTTAACAATTTGTTTTGTGCAAAAGTAAGGTTTAACCTGAAAAGGTCATTTTAATGTCAAGGTTTCATTTCCGGGTGAAGGGGAACTCTAAAGTCGTCAAAACCATCATAACTTTTTCTGTCATGCAAAAGTAGGGTTTGACCTTGAAAAGTAATTTTGGGGTCAAAAGGTAATGTTGGAATCATCAGGGCATCAGGGGGCCACAGAGAAAAGTAACCAATACAAATGTTGTTCCCCTTCATAAGAGCAACAACTTTTGTAGAGGTCGTTTTTCATGCTGCAATAGAATGAAATCTTTGACCCAGAAAGGTCATTTTAAGGTTAAGGACAAAAGAACAAGTTGCCCTAATAAAAGCGTAGGCTCAGGGAATTTTTTATACTGCGCTACTGCGCAGCAGAATTCGTCTCCTCCGCGGGCTTCCTATCGTGAAATTGTAGAAGAACTCGACACCTTTTTTATATTCTACAGTTACCCATTTTACACGTGCACTTTGAGGATGAAGCAAAGGAACTCGTTCCATTCATTTAGCACCAATTACAATCACTATAGTAAAGTGACTTATTTTACCGTAAATTTATATTAGATTCTCGGGACCAATTTAATCACTTACAATTATTACTGTAAATTTCTTTTAAGAGGCCAGGCACCTAATTCATGACTTTCTATTTTTACTGTAAATTTCATACTAGAGGCCCGGCACCTATTTAATGACTTGCAATTTTTTACTGTAAATTTCATACTAGAGGCACGGCACCTATATAGTGACTTACTAGTTTTACTGTAAATTTCATAATAGAGGCCCGGCACCTATTTTATGACCTACTATTTATACTGTAAATTTCATAATAGAGGCCCGACACCTATTTAATGACTTACTACTTTTGCTGTAAATTTCATATTAGAGGCACGGCACCTATTTATTTACATACTATTTTTTACTGTAAATTTCATACTAGAGGCCGGGCACCTATATAGTGAAGTTTTACTATAAATTTCATAATAGAGGCCCGGCACCTATTTTATGACTTGCTATTTATGCTGTAAATTTCATATTAGTGGCCCGGCACCTATTTAGTGACTTACTACTTTTGCTGTAAATTTCATATTAGAGGCCCGGCACCTATTTAGTGACTTACTATTTTTGCTGTAAATTTCATATTAGTGGCCCGGCACCTATTTAGTGACTTACTACTTTTGCTGTAAATTTTATATTAGAGGCCCGGAACATATTTAATGACTTATAATTTTTATGGTAAATTTTTTATTAGAGGCCCCGCAGCTATTTAATTACTTACTATTTTTACTTAATATTTCATATTAGAGGACCGGCACCTATTCAATTAATTACTATTTTTACTGGAAGTTTTATATTAGGGGCCTGCGCTCCGTGCGTGCTGGCACAATTTGCCAGTTTTGATGTTGCTCTGGCTAATAAAGTTTTCAAACCTGTCAAGTAATCGGAATCAGGAAACACTGGGCCAATTTTCAACAGAGTAGTTTCAGTGCGCCGCAGCGCGCTTTTATTGAAAATTATAGTTTCCATCCACCTACAATGGAAAAAATATCTTTCTATAAAAGCATACCTTTGTTTTAAAAATACACAGATTTATATCTTTTCCTATCTTTTGTTGAGTTTATGTTTATAAATTCCTACTCTGTTTTATTTTCTTATAAGGTTATGGTTGCCAGTGAGACATTATACTCGAAATTGTTTGATTTTCTTTTTACAGTTACAATCAATTTTTATTGTTCCATTCCATCAGGCTAAATAAGTGTAACTGAAGTAAACATATTTTCTAGCTAGAAAATTTGAAATTTAATTGACAGGATTACAGTAATTTGAGAGAATTCGAGAGTAATTTGAGTAATTTTACAAAATTTTAAAAATCGAAGTAAGTACAATTTGTATAACTGAATATTTGAGCTTTCCAAAAATAAATCACACTTTGTAGTTCTTAAATATATACTTTCTGCGTGTACACAGTACATCAAAAACCAAGAGAAGGAACTATTCGTGCAAGTTGTGCAACCGAAAGTTTGTAAAGCGTTCTAGCTGGATTCGGCACGGTTTGGTTCATTCAAAAGAACGACCCTTCTAGTGTCCCATTTTTAAAAGGCTTCAAAAGTGACGAACATCTCAAAACTCACGTCTTTACGCACGACGCCAAAAGGCCCTGCTCCTTCAAGTGTATCCATTTTGACGAAGTGTTTGGTAGGGAAAGGGAAAAAAGAGATGGACGGATTTGATCCCGAGCAAAGCAAAAGGTAAGGTTGCTCGTGTTACCACGAGACCACGGTGCCTCTTATGCCAAGAGAGGCCAAAACAAAGACGCTATTGCTTTGCTATCCTACGCAAGCATCTTCACACCAAGTGCAAACAAGTACGACATCAAAACACAACCCACCGTGAACCCATCAACCAACGGACCCACACTGACATAGAAATTTCAAGAAAGCAGGTTTTTTGTCCCATGTAGTGTCATTATGCAAAAAAATTAGAGCCTAGATAATGCTAAGATAAACCAAATATTTAAAATTGTTTTATCATAAATTTCTATGTTCTAAATGTATATGTTTTGGATGGTTTAGTCAAAATCATAATTTTTTCCAAAAACAGAATTTATTGGATGTATATGGAATTATATGTTTTATTTACAATTACGTTTTACTGTGATTATGATAATTGACAATTGTATACAGTTGTACGCACAGGATAATTTTGAAGAGAAAAATAAACATAATTGTCAGATATTGACAACGGGGCGGGGTTAACTCAAATAAATTTTGCTTATTTCGGACTATCTGTGCTCTGCTGTGATCTAGTATTTGAGTACCAAATTACGACAAAAAACAATCTTCCTCCTCTAGCAATGGCATGGTTGTTGAGTTTTAGATGATTTTTTACTTTTTGACTTTTGCTATTTCACTTTTTGTCATTTAGTGCAGCATTTTTTGTTTTTGTTTATTAATTGTTCCCTTGGACATTTTGTCCATGGAACACCCAAAGAATTAGACAAGTTATACAGATTTTTTTTTTTAGTTTAGTGCAGCATTGTTAGCAACAAAAAACGCGTTTCGGTGTGATGCCAATTGTGACAACGACACAGTCCAGTAAGCAAGCACCTTGCACAAAATATGCCTGGCAGTTGTAGCGGAAATGGGTCTCTTACTGTAACAAATAAATGACCAATTGAGAAACAAATTAGGGAATAGATACGGCACATTTAATTAAACATAAAGTGCTAATGAACAAATAAGGATCTCACAAATACATTGTAAATAATATATCTTAGGAGCAATGTAGTATGGAATAATGAAATCATGATAGATTTAGAATTTGAAATAGAATTTAGAATAGATTTAGAATTTAGAATAGATACGGCACTCTTCGTAGCGCAGAGCTACGAAGAGTCCTTCTGGTAAGTCATCTGGTGAAAGTGCCTTTACCACCTGGTAAAGGCCAAAGGGGGTCAGAGGTCACGGTGTCAAGTCCACTAGTGAAAGGGACATATGTCCAGGTGACTACTGGAAGGGAGAAGTGAAGTGGACGAGGTCCTACGGAGTGACTACCTGTGTTCTAGACTGATTTCTTCTTCTTAGACCGGAACGTGGTGAGAAAGAGAGGAAATGAATTGGAAACGCTGCGGCGTGCATGAAATGTGACAAGGGGAGGAGTTATCCTGCCTCTGAATGCGATCTGCCTCTGGTCACAAGATCGGACGCCTGGCGGCGTGGGCAGGCAATGTTTGGGACAAAGTGGACGCGCCGGTGTGTCAAGGGTCAATTATAGCCAAGTAAGGTACGAGTGGCGAGTATGGCCCAGACCTCTGAAGGCCGGCGTACCGGCCCGGTACGCGTCGTGGGTGTGGCTAGGAAAGAATGAGGAAAGATTCTCAAGGGTAAAAGTCAGTCGACGTCAACAGTCTAGGCGCGGATACAGCTGCTCTGGAGCTCTTGATTGGCTGAAAAATAGTAGGAGCGTGGTTCAGGCAGGGTCAGTTTTGGTGGGTCGTGCTGTGTCGAGCAGCGGCTAGTTCGTGACGACATAACGACTAAGTAGCCAATCTTAAAAACACTTAAATGACTGCACAAACTTAAACAAACCTTAATATAATTACATTAATTAAGTATGGGGTATTGATTGTGGGTAGGCGGCCAAACCATACGCCAAGGAGCAAGAAGCAGAACTTGCTCTGGGCCACGGCACTGTTCGACAGGGCGCAGAATTCCCTTTGGAGTGCCAAGGGAGGGCGTTAAAGTCCTCGCGGATGGTAGGAGCAGTAGGCAGTGACAATTGCAATGACGAAGTTTGCCGCAAAGTTAAACGGGTGTCGCAGTGAGCTGAAACGTGAATATAATGGATGTTGTCGCAGTTTGAGCTGCGGCAAAATTGCAGCTTGAACTGCGATAAATACTGCGTCAATTGATGGTTCATGAACTGCGGCAAAGTCGCAGCTTGAACTGCTGCGAGAACTGCATCTTTTGTTTGTAAAAGTCAAATTGGTGAGATGGTTCCGAAAATTACAGATGCTCGCTCTGCACCCAAAATTATGTTTTTAATTCCAATAACTGTAATAGTTTTTTAATGTGTGATACTTGTGTCTAATGTTAATACTTCCGCTACTTTATTGGCCTTTATTATTATATTGGCCCTTTTTTTATTGTTTTAGTACGGTTTATTATCTATCGTCTTTTTTAACTAATTGAACTCTTGTCTCTTTTTTATCGGTTCCCCAATTTTCATCTCCAGATTTTTTTAATTTTATAACAAATCTTTTAAAACTAATTTCAAATTCAAACCCTGCTTTTTTATGACACAAAATTGTGGGCGTCCTGATTATCCCTAACCCACCTTCACCTAGAATTGGCCTCTTGAACTCAAAATGAACTTTCAAGGTCAAACATTACTTTAAAAAATTTCAACTTTGTCATTTTGAGGTAAAGGGGTCATTTCCGGCTGAAAGGGGACTCGGGGGTCATCAGGACCGTAATAAATTTTTGTTTCATGCAAAAGTAGGGTTTGACCTTGAAAGGTCATTTTGAGGTCAATGGGTCATTTCGGGGGTCATTGGGGAGCCACAGAGAAAAATGACTTATACAATTGTCATCTCCTTTCGTAAGTAGCACAATTATTGTAGGGATCAAACATCAGAAGCCTTCAACCATTCGACCTTAGCAAAGACGAATATGAGACTGGATTAGGTTTTTTTTTCATCTTTCTTGTTGCAGACTGGGTATGTGATACGTATTAAAAAAATTTAGCCAATATTTTTTAGTTTGTTATTTGGAAGCTGTCCGGATAAGTACAGGCGTGATACACGTATTACTCATTACACAACCTAAATACGTTCTACTAAAGATCATAGCCATTTTAATTGGGGTATTTTAATGGTTTCTGCTGAAAGCCTCTTCTTTGAAACTGATTTGGATATATTCGCTGATCACCCTGTAGTGCACATCAATTAGGTTTAAGAACTAAACACTTTATGATACTTCCATCTGATAGCACACATAAGAATGACCCTGAGTTGACATTTGGTGATCCACAGTGCTCGATGAGTCATGGTACTATGTCATTTAGTGTGATTATTGAACACCGCTTTCGATAATTTTTCCAAATATTTCAAAGTTGTACATTTTTAAGGAACACAAAAATTTTCTACAAAGAAGGTTAGGTATATAATGTATTAGCTACTTTATGGGAATATTCTGTCCGTCCGTCCGCTTGCGCGATAGCTTGAACGGGCAAACTTTTTTGAAATCTGATTGTGTGAGAATGTTTTCGGACTCAAGAATGAAGTCAAGTTTGAAAATAACGCATTAGGTTCTGCCCCTTCCTCGTCATTTCGATGACCCGATAATGACCCCAAAACCGTAAAATCGAATTCTTCGAAATTTTTCTATTTTTCCATGAAATGAAAAATTAGAATAGTTTCAGTTACCCATGTGACCCCTGGCTCATTTTTCAAGGCCCTCTTAATGACCCCTGAAACCAAAAAAATAGGATTTTTTGAAACATTTACAAGAAACAAAACTAATGATTAAAGTCTTAAAGACACAAATGCACTCTGACCTTTTCCATCTCTTTTCAGGACCCCGTAAATGACCCCCATTTACAATAGGCTACTTGGTTACATGCGTTTGAAATACATTATTAAGTAGTGTATTAGCTACTTTATGGAAATTTTTAGAAATAAATGAAGAACAAATGAATTTCGGACTTTTTTCTTTTTCAATAGAGACTTTATCGAAAAAGAGACACCCTCTAAAGAAATAGGTTGAATTAGTTTAGTGAAACTATTTGTAAGTAGTAGGCAAGGCCTGCAGAATTTAGATTTGCCTGAAACCTCACTGAAATTTTACTTATGATTAGCATTTTTTTTCTAAACTTGTGCAAATTTCTATGGCCAAGAGTTTGCGTAAACAATATGAATAAAGAATACGCTAGTTTAAGGATTCAAGATTGACTTTTCACATATTTTCTAATAGAAATGTACGTTCCGTCCGTCCGTCCGTATAACTTTTGAACGGCTCAACTTTTTTCGAAAACTGTTTTTGAGAGAATATTCTAGGGGTCATTGGGGAGTTAAGAGTAAGGTCAAATTTGAAGATGGGTCATTGGGGTACCCCTTCCCTCTCATGATTCCTTTAAAACAAAAAATCGGTTTTTGCTAGTTTAATGTTAAATAAAAAGGTATTATAGTCTCCATGCCCTAGTTGACCCATGATCCATATTCTATGACTCCCTAAATGACTCCAAAGTGACCCAACAAAATACCGAAAACCGAAAAATCAGATTTTGTTTCTCCTAGGTTCTAAAGCATTTCAGAAACGTAAATATTCGTCAATATCTTCAAATAATTGAAAATTTTGAGACTATACTATTAAAATTTCAAATTAAATTTTAGATATGATGCACAGATTCATTCTTTCAGCCTAAACTTCCAGCAAAACTTAATTTTAAAGAAATTAGAAGTACGTTTGCAAAAAATAAAAAAATTTAATAAGTAGTATACGAATAATATAACATTTAACTACCCTAATTTATGTATGAAGGTGACGTAGAGCTTTGCTTGTTTGAAAAGAGTGACATGTGTCGTGTCGGAGCAAAAAAAATTTATTTGAATTAAAATAATATTAAATTAGACTAACCTTCACCCTCTTCCACGTCGAGCTCTGAATTGTTTGAATGAATGGTTGTAGCAGAAGATATGTGTCTTTATGCCTGGCACATTCAAGCATTTCAACTAAAATTTCTACAATTACATTATTATTTATTCTGCATGCTAAATTCTCGCCGTTACATTACATTTAATGTTTTATTGCTATATTTTTGAATTAGTCAATGAGCGGCTGTGTATCTGTAACAAAACAAATATACGCGCGTGGATTAAAAATTCAAAAATTTATAATTGACACTAAAGTAAACCTAGCTTCAATCAAACGCATTGGCTCCCGTGGATGGGCAATTAAAAAAAAATTTATCGTGGAAACTTTAATTCTCACAGAATAAAATAAGGGGTCGAAGTGAACTAGCAAGTTAAGATCCGTCCTCGGACGGGTTTGTTTTGCCAGTACTGTATTAAACCATTATTACAGTGATGCAATCTAACAATTAGCATTTTGCTTAGGTTTAGGTTAGGTGCACCTAATTTGTCCGTTTGATACTTTTAAAGGTCCTAAATAATACCCTGAAGACAAAAAATCTGCTAATTGAATTTTGGCGGAGATATTCATATTTGAGGATTTGCAAATGTATGTTGAGAGATTGCGTTGCGCTGAAATTCACATCTTCCTTCTCCTCTCTTTGCTTGAATTTGTGAGAAATAGTTGACGAAGCCTAAAATACAGAGAAATCCAATCTCTCGGCACGCATTTGTAAGTTTAAAAATTTGAATTTCTCCGCAAATATCAATTGTCAGATTTCCCTTCATTGTGTAAGGACCCTTAAGTGTACCAAAGTGCACTGGTCTCAGGATTAAACACCGAGCTTATCCGATAATGGTTTCCATGCGTAAGCAATGGAAAACTTTGCTTACGCATTTAAAATTTTTCCACCGTAACATCACTTGACTTTGGCACAGCTTTGAATACCATGGTGTTTTGGTGGTATTTCTATATACACCTATGCAAATCGACAGCTAAATAATTTTAAGTACTAACTATTTAGGTTATTGGGAGTGTAGATATGCATAAATATGGTTCTGAGAAAATAGCCTTTTAAAAACTTTGAGTACAATTTTTTTTTTGAAGAATGTACTATAACGAGCTTGGCCACTGTAATACGAGTAGTACTCATTCAAATAAGTGACACTAAAACATCCAGTACAAAAAAAACTAACAAATTTGTATTATGTCAAAACAAAAGTTTTTACTATTAAAGCTAAAATGCGTCCACTGGTTTCTGAGAAAACTCAACTTCCGTCATGAATCTCAAAATCAATTAAATAGCGGCATTTTCACGTTAATATCACCAATACAAGGCACCCCTCACTATTCGAGAAACAAGTATAAGTATCATTATCTGAAACAGCTTCTTTCATCATTTTAAATCGTGCCTTGAGTGGGTGCTGGTTGTGTAGAAGTTGCAAAGCAATTTGTGTTTCATTACCGATCCCTCATTCTCATCATTATTTGTAACAGCTCTAATATTTTAAGCAAATAGTACATAAATTACTATACAAAAGAGGAATGGACCCTTTTTGTTGCCTACTACTCTGCCTTGGTTTTGTTGTACCGGGAACGCACAGCAACTTATCGGTAAACAAACGACTTTTGAGCATTTTTTAACCTAACCTAACCTAACTTACATTTCTTCTATTACTAACTTATTCATTTGCATCTCCAACCTAGTTTTGGAGCAGCCAAGGCTTGCGACATCAAGAACTTTCGAGAGCACTTTTCAGTCCGATTCATCCAGCAATAGTGAGCAGTGGATATGTGGACACAAACAACATGTTGACTCTGATTGACTTTGCATATAAAACTGGCACAATGGAATCTCAAGCCATTGCATGCATACAAGAATGGGAAGGAACGAAGGAGGTATTCGTCTACCTTGCAGCACTTGATGGTATTGTTGTTGTGGTGGACGCTACTAGTAACGTAAGAACGGTGACGCACTTGGAGCGCTTTACCCTTCGTCAATTTTTAAAAGGAGGTTTGACAATCAAGGAGGCTCATGAAGCTGCACTCGTGTTGGCAGCAGATGAAAAAGCATGGACTCAGGAACGCCCACCTGCTAACGAAGTTATGGTTTCACGTCCAGAGCAAGGCGCCGAAGATTCAAAATCTACATATAAAGAGCTATTTCAAAATATTGGGCTTAAAATTAAAAGTATTTTTTAAATGCTTCAATTTTTGCTAAGAATTTAAGTTGCTGATGCTCATACTACAATTAACTGACAATTAATGCTCATATTAACAATTAATTAAAAATCTGAATAAATTCCAATATGAATGCAATAAAATCTGTATTCAAAGATTGTTTTGTACTAGATTCAGAATGATCACTTAAGAAAATCTGCCGACTTATGGCTACAACGGTAATATTTTCTAATTTTGAGTTAAATTACATTAACAGCACACCAAACTTATCAAGTTTAGGTTAAAGTGTAAGCATAACCCTAAGCTGAAACAGTTGAAAACCTAACCTGAACCTAATCTAATATAAAAAAGAAATATTCCTTGTTAAAAAAACTAAAGGAACATACCAAACTAAAAAAATTAGCCTTAAACACCAGAACTAACATAAGCAAAAAAAAATCTGCAAAAACTTAACCTACAGGAAACCTATTCATCAAAGCAACACAAAAAATTAAAGCCAACCTCTAAAGATACAACATTTACCTAACCTTAAAAAATAAAATATTTTTTTAACTTTAAACAGAACTGGATGGACAAACTAGATTACCTAAAAAACCACATAAAATATATTCAATTGAAGAGTATTGAATAAACTTACAGTTAAATAAAAATAAAAATAAGGAGAGTGAGTTTAGCGTTGAAACAGGACGGACGTGCGTGAGAAAAGCTCTGTGATTTAAGTCAGTTACTAATACTATCAGAAATTTTTTATCTAAATTTAAAGTCTAATCTGAGACATGGAATCATTGATTCTAAGTTGTCAACAAACGATTAGTGAAATCGAATGTCAAAAGCGAGGAGAGTTAAGTGAGCCAATCCTGTCGTCTTTATTAAATTTGCGTTCAGAATTTGATAAGTCAATTGTAAAATTAATTAGTCAGTGCACGCAGCGACATAATTTTGAACAGAGTTGTTTAAAAAATCAAGAACATAAAATTGTCATTTACGGACTCACTACTCATGGACCCCTCCCACTTCCCGTACAAGTAGCTCAATTCTTCTGTGCTTGCCTTGAAGTAATTCCAAATATTCAAGCCGTCAGCAAACTTGGAACAGGTCAGAACGCTCCACTTTTGGTAACCATCAGTGAAAGGGGCAAAGCCGAGGTGTTCAAAAATTGTCACAAATTGAAAGGCACCAAAATATTTATTTCCGAAGATTTAACTGAAGAGCAACGAATGCGCAAAAGGAAATTGCTTCCAGAATTTATTCGAGCGAAGGAAAGAGGAAAACGAGCATTTTTCAGAGGCGACACCCTGCATTATGACAAGGAAGTTTTGGAATTAAAATCTGAAAAAATCAAATTTTCTATTCAAAATTGCGAAGAAAATTTTAATTTGGATCAGCTAAGCCCACATATTACATATGCAGAAACTTCAGAAGAGAAGGAACGTGAGTTACACATCATTGGTGATTCATCAGAAGTCGATATTAATATTGTTGGTGGGAAAGTCCTTGAAAGAGAGAATTTAGATGACTCTGCATCTGCATCTCCAGTTCATAATTCTGAAGTTGAAAATACTCTAATTTACAAATCAGCACCCAAAGAAGAAAAGACGCTCCCACAAAAAGTGTGCAGAATTAACTTTAGACGATGTTAAAAAAATTCATGTTATGAGGCTAGAAGTTATGAACCAAATTCAGAATGATAGTGATATTTCGAGCTTTTCCCGTAAACTAACTGAGCTATTTTTAGCCCAAAAATGTCAGAGTTGTGCAAATAGAAAAGATGATAATTGGCATTATTTTTATGAGGATGTTCGAAAAGAATTCCAGTTCCACATGGAAGAGTACTTTCAATGGTCTACTAAAATTTATTAGAGGTATTGATTTAAGATGTAAATGTGGTGATTAATTTAACGTTTAAATAGACAACAAAAATATATTGTCATTCAAATAACAAATTGATTTAAGTTACGTAAGCTCACTCTCAAGGGTCAAGGGTTAAGTTTTAATTGTATATTATGTAATTTGACAAATTATTAAGTGGCTCCATGGACGCAAGTCCAAGGGAGTCAAATAAACCGTATTCATTCATTCATTCATTCATTCAAAAATAAAAATAAAAATACAGTTCTCAAATATTGAATCACACGTATTGTGACACAACTACAAACTACAGTTAATATCACAAAATCATTACTACTAAATTGAAATTTTTTTCGCAATTTTTGAAATTTTACAAGAAACAAATCCTAATTACAGTTTTAAGGACCCAAATCACCCACGGCCGTTATCTTTCCTATCCAATACCCCGTAAAAGACCCCCAATTTGTTCATACGAGTACAATACGCTACTTGGTTACGTGCGGTTGGGTTTGAATTGGATAACTTATTAAGTTAACTTATCCGTAAACACATAATTTAAACAAAATAAGGAGATTGTGTTTCTTATTTTTGGAATTATTTTATTAAAAAATTCTTCAACGGCAGCTTAATTTGATGTCCATGCGTCAACATTTTTTTTTAATTTATTAAGTTTATGTATTAATTACAACTTATTATACAAGGATTGATGCTGTATATCAGAACAAAAATTGGAACATATGTAACTGAAATTATTATTTAACGAAATAAACATAAAAAAAAAACTCGAAACTGATTGTTAGTAGGCGATTAGGCGTAAGAAGGTATATAGCAATATATTTCAGAATAATGGAATCCAATATACAAAAAAAAAATCTTTTTTGTATGAATAATGAAAATTTAATTTGAAAAATGTGAATCAAATATTAATGTTTAAGGTATTTCTTAATAGGTCAAACAGCTAGGCAATAAGTTCACTAAACACGGGATAGGAAAAAAACCGGATTTCGACCACTCATATTTTTATTGATCATATTCTTCCCCTTCACTTTGGTTGGCACTTGGCTCCTCCAGGCTTGGCGGATTTGCAAACTAGTTCATTGCTGCATTTCTGAACGTTCATAGCGGTGGCACCCGTTTTAGTTCCGTCCGCTGCGCAGTAGTATGTGAAGTCTCGGCGACATCCTTCTCCTCCAGCAACAAACAAGTATTCAGATCCTCCGCAG